>OX453077.1:2782911-2942666 GCA_949699795.1 Spicauda simplicius
GGTACGACCGGGGAGGTGCAAATGCCACACCTATTTCTAGCGTGAAGCAGTTTTTGCGTTTCGATGGAAGGGTATGGTCGGCACATCTTTATACGAGACGATATTAGTCCTCGGGAGAAGCAACGCATCGGTAATTGACTTCATATTGTTCTATTTGAAGTTGCTTACAAATATCCATAGACTACTTATTATCAGGTTGGCTGCATTCTCGTTCGCTACTTCAACAATTTGCAATCTGAAAAAAATCGCGACGATTTGCAGCGAATTTTTCTGGTCTTATATGGGCGAAGCCAGCGCCAATCAAACGATGCTTAAAGCAATTGTTTCGTGGCCTTTGGGTAACGTTTAATAATGATCACTGGCACCTTTTTATTATACGAGTGATGTAACAAACGAGCATACATGTACACCTGCAAAAAAACTCCATATAGAACTAAGATATCTGAAGTCAATTACAGACACGGTGCCGCTTTCGTGGCCCACACACTTCCACCGAAACGAAAGAATTCACGCTAGATATAAGTGTAGGGGTGGTACGTCCTCAGTAGAATCACACTCGTTTCACCGCCTTAAAAAAATCACAGAATATGCTTACTCCCAAAATAACTAGCCTTCGACGACACTTCGATATCGAAGTAACATTTAAAACATGCCAATTCTACACCACCCCTAAGACAGGTGCAACATAACGAGCTCCACTGAACATCTGTCGTGTTTATTTTCGTCCATGCAGACTCCCAGTTCAATTACGCTGTCTGTTATGGATTATGTTGTTTGTATATTAATTAGTGGTCTTGTAAGTGCAATTTAATGTTTTCCTTGTACTTGACTGGTTTTCCTGAAACTTAAGAAGAGGTACAATTTTCCTGTATAGTTCGTAAATGTTGTGCAATAGAGAACTAGTGATGCATTGCTCGAAGTTCACATGAACTGTAAGAGTTCTTTATAGTTTTTAAAGGTTTAGGAATCAGATAAGATTTATGAAAATCACTGTCGCTGTTTATAAGAATAGGCTGGCCAAAAGAACACATTGAAGTATGCACTCTGAAAAATAAACTGCGATTGTGAAGTAATATGGTTCTCCTATTTTTGAAATTTGCCATTTCAACAAGTCAAGGTTGAACTTAAGAATTTGATTTTAGATTTGGAGGATCCGCCAATGTGTCCTAATAGGATAAAGTCTATGAATCCGAGTGTGGTTTATTTAACTAATCAATGAATAAACTTAAGACTAAAGAAAAATAGAAGATAAAAGCTATTTGGATTAAAAAAGAATTACATAGTAAAGATTAATTTTCACCGACCCCTCCTTTTAACAAAAAAATCTAACCTAAACATAGTTATGACAATTCACAAGTGCTATATAAATATGTGTATTTAATATACATTAGGCTGAAATAGTACTACATTAATTGGTATAGCACATTGTAACATTAACAAACCGCCTACGCTTCGGCTCAGTGTGATATTAATTATTAGGAGAGCAAATAAAGGTTGCGTTCCCGTTCCCGTGGGAAGTACAGTGTACAAAACGTATTAATTACTGAGTGCCGTGTGGTTTCAATTTAAAGAGCATCTTTACGTGAATGTCGTAGGAGGCGACTAAGGCACTAAATTTAGAAGATATTAGTGATGTAACGAATTTTCTCATTCGCAAGAATTGTGAGAATGTTTTGCGAATATTGAATTGTAGTGGTTTGCAAAAATAAAAGGTTGCCAAATCGATCCAAATTGAAATCGACCTGTTGTTTGACGATAAAAAAGGTCGCCAAATCTAGATCTTCTGATCCCCTATACCATAAACCCTCTATACAAAATACCAAAAATTGAAAAAAAAAACATCTTTCGCCTTATTCTCATCATTTTCTTCATAAGTCCCCTAAGGAAGTATAACTTCAAAAAACAACATTCGTATTCGAGAATGTTCAAAACATTCGTTACATCACTAGAAGATAGCAACGCCTTTCCTATGAAAGATCAAAAGCCTGAGGCCACCAACATGCATTATATGTGACTCCATATCCAGAGGTCTAGCTGTGAACTTTTTAAATTAATCTATCCTAGTATCACTGATGCAATATTTGCAAGCTGATCTTTATATAAAAAGATTGTTGGGCTATTGTATCCCTTATATTTGATTACTTTTAAATTAAATTCTCCACATTATTTTCCTTTGTAGCGGCAGTGCAAGTACCGCACAATATTTGTATTCTTACTACCCCCGGTTACGGTAACAATGAGTTACATCAAGTACCAACATTACATTTATTATGCAACTACCCCGGCTATGGTTACAATGATGTTTTGATTTCTTCCGAAGAGGAAACCATATAAAGACGTTCTGAATAATTTGTTTTCGAAACAAGAAACAACTCCATCGCCGGCAAAATATCTTCAGCATCTTCATCACGCAGCATCATCGCCGGAACTCGCCGCCGCTTTGCTGGAGCACTCGCCGCTTTCTTGGAGCACTCGCCGCCGCTGAGAGATGTCCACACGTCGCCGCCGCCGATCCGATGATGCGCGCGCTAGCAACCCGCGCTATATTTATAGCAAGCCGGCAGCACAAGCGAGACGACCTAGATTTTTATTTCTTTCTAACATTTCTTGTAACTACCTTATCTATTGTTTACATTTTTATTTATTCATTATTTATAATATTATTTACTTAGTTACATAATAATTATTGGTAAAAATTCCTTTTATTTTATTGGTTTGTATAATTATTTAAGTCATTATTGGTCGATCAAAATTGTAGCCGGGAATATAAATATAGGGTGCCTTCCTTAATAAAGCATTCCATTCTCAAGCCTCAACCTTCTGAAGAACCACTAGTTTTATTTATCTACACCACCTGGAGTCAGTAGGACACCACTACACCCTACAGTGGTGATCCTACACCTTATTCATTTTCTTAACCCCTTGAACTACTTACCTAAGTACATTTATTATACCATACCGCATAATTCAAAGTAGGCTTACGTATGTATTCCGAAAGGCTTAGTGCCTGTGCATGGCCGGTTTCTATGACTACAAACACTGCAGTGTTCCTAATAGGGTTCTAGGTCCGGAGGGCGTTGACCTGTTTTCACATGGTACCCAATGTTGGCTTTTATAAGCCTTTATGAATATTTCGTTCAACATTTTTAAGGCGTGCTCTTGTTTCCAAAAAAAAATACAAAGTCATAAAAAAATCATGAATATCTGCACCAGTTGTGTTTTATATCAGAGTGCTTTTCGGTACAACGACTTTTGTTTGTGGGGTAAGTATTACTTAGTTTCTCGTAAATGCTACTAAAGAAAATCTCCAGATAATCTATCGTTTATTTCAATAGTCTATACAACTCTATTAGTTTTGTTAAGTAACATCCGAAGGTATTACTATAGATGGACTACTGACGTTACTGCGCCATTTTGGGAAAGATTTAGGCAGGTGGGAAATTCCTGCAATTCTATTATTCTATTGATTAAGGTTATGTTTCAATGAATTAATGGTTATGTAGTAATACATAGTAACTTGAATTCTGGGATCGTTAATATAAAAATACCTGATTATACAGATGTATACGGAATAAAGCTTCAATCGAGTAATAAAGTCAACTTCTGTATAAAATAAAAGACAAAAAAAGATCAAGAAATAAACTCAGTCAAAATTTTAATTCAGTTTTATAACCACGTCGAAGAGAAAATATTCACAATAGCCCTCGAGGGGATGGCCCTATAGATGGAATTCGTCGGGAATAGGCACTGTGTGCCCTTTCGCTTCCATCGCTTCCACTTTACCTTTGTGTCGGGGCTCGTTGGCCCGCCCATTAAAATCGTTGCCACGAAAGGGCTCTTCGAATTCGATGCTTACAAACTAAATGGAATCGTCGGTTTTTTTATACGATGCAAAACTTTGTACATTTAAAATTTTATCATACTATGGTACCATCAATTCAGAAGTTGAAGCGTCTGGAGAAATGAATTTGAACATAATTTCATAAGGGCTTCTAATAATATAAGTGTTCATAATATTTCTTTGATTAATGTAAGTTTAGCCAGTTATAAATTAGTCAAGTCAATTCTTCTCGTAGTGTTTTATGGAAAATTAAGTTTGAAAGTTTAACTCGATACCATTACCACGTCAATATCATCAATCACTTTGAACCGCAAATTGAAATTAAAGTTTGCAGCGAATTGACTGAACTAGCAATAGTCAATTATCCTTGAAAGTTTGAAATAGCTTTACGTAATCCCTGATTTGTATGAACCTTCTATAAACATATAAAAAAGATAGTATACAAAAATAAATTTCTTAAGGAAAAGAACGTTCTTGATAAATATGCAGACATTTTTATTATGAATTGCCTTAACAAGAGTTCAAGAAGTGTTATTTGATCCTTAGCTAAGTCGTGATTGCCTCATAAATCATACTGTATAATTATTAATAATTATTGTTACAGAATTTTACTACCATAGTAAAATTCTGTGAACACGATTTTACTATGACTATCGAAGAGTCTCTATTTCACTAGCAGAGAAATTTTGACTAGATGACTAATGTACTATGTTAACCCTTTTATTTGAGAATTTACGCGCATTGAGGAGGTCCCGGTTTGAGCGGGACGTCCTGATTTTTTAGTTCTACAAACTCTTACCTAATTATACTAAGTGTTCTGACAAATTAATACATTAATAAAACATTGCTTTTAAAATGTCAGTCGTGTTCCACAAAACACTCCAAATTCCAAATAGAAACGTAATAAGAACGCTTCAGTGATTTATCGTCATGACCTCCCTCTAAACTATTTATGTCTCGTGTATTTATTATATCGTCTGTTTATTTGGCGTGTCCTTCAAAGACTCTACGAAGATGTTCTGATACGTAAACATTCGTTGATATGTTATTTTCTATGAAGGCCCGATAAAAGTAACCTTCGGGAAAATCGATAACATCACACGCAATAAAGAGGTATGACCTTGCTCTTGCCTTAATTAGGGTTCCGTGCCCAGAGGGTATATACGAAACCCTCTTAAGACTGTCCGTTTCTCAGTTTGTATGTCAACAGGCTATATCTCATGAACCATATAGATAGTCAGTAGACATTTTCACAGATGATGTTTATTTGTTGCCGCTATAACAAGAACAAAACACAAAAACATAATAAAAAAATATGTAAGGGAGGTCCTATGAAGCAAACGTGATTTTTTTTCTATAGATATTGGTACGGGGGAACCTTCGTTCGCTATTTTCATGTCGCACTTTGCCGAATTTATGTAGTGTTAATTTGTCCTTCAAAACGTTAAGAAACCAAGTCACGAATGCATGCTGTTCCTAGGCAATAATATTTGATTTATTTGCTTTTCTTGTTGAACTTTAACCAGTGTTCGTACGTAATCATTAGATTGCCTAATTTAATATAAATAGGGTTTACGCACGTTCATACAATACATTAACACGTATACAGGATATTGCGGAATGGCGTATATTTATTTATTTATTAAAAAATGCACCAACAAAGTATACACTTTACAAAATTATGTTTACACATGCATAATATACAATAAAAGTGCTACTTTAATTATAGGCGCAAATAGCATGCTTAGCGCGTACATTAATTACAGATAACAGATTTAATAAATAAAATTGACATTCGTGTGAAAGTTAATAGACTAATTAAAATACAATTATTATTAAATTGCAATTATTGTTGTATTACAATTATTATTAATATATAGTATAGGGTAGTAGTAATAGTAGTAGTAGTAGTAGTAGTGGTAGTAGTATAGGGTAGTTCATAACGTAATTGTTATAAAAATCGATCTGTGAGAAAAAAAGTAAAAAAGGTAACTAAAGAAATGGGTGGTTGATTCTCTAAACGTTTTTAAAATGAAAATGAATACAAACGAAGCAATTAAGTGCTAAAAGTAGAACATCCCACTTATTCTCTTTGAAACAAAGTTATTTAACAATTCAAAGGAATATTCCAGTACCTTTCGTAAATGTGTGCCAAAGGTCCTTGTTCGGCGCCAGGGACCCTTTATGTAAATGGAATTAATATTCCTCGCTCCGATTGGCACCGATTTCTAAATCACATAATACAATTATTCCGTGAAATAGATGTTTCACGGGCGTTTAACTTTTTTAGCGCTATGAGGGTCAAATTGACCTTGTAACGTTTTACTATTTTTATTTAACAACATACTTTTATTCATTTCGCTACTTAAGCGCCTTTTTTCTTTGCGTAGTTGTTTTCCTTAAGTTTATCCATTTTTCTAAAAAAACCAAGTCACCGTTATTTTTAATACACGTCTTACAAGAAATGTGTACCTAGAATACGAACCCTAATTTCAATATGTTCATCATCCTATTGTACAATATCACCGCTTGATTTTACATCCTACAATACGTAAATAAAGACAAAACCCCTTCTCACGAATGTCGCAGAAGGAGACTGAAGGATAAAATCTAGATGTGCAGCAGTGTCATTCTGTATTTTTTTTGTTCTCGACGGGGAAACCTTCAAAAGGTACCCGCCGTGGAAGCAACGCTGGGTTGTGTTGGATTTTTACCTCACTAAAACCCCCCCAGTGGCCCTCCTCGGCGCTACACAGAGGACTCCAGGATCTCCAAAGGATCGCAACCGGATTGCTATTCTGTGTATCATCAACACTTACTGCGGTCACTAACACTCATCAAGCGCGGTGGCTATTAGCAATAACCCATTAAAGATTTTCTACTAGTGGAGTTCAAAGGGCGGATTTATTCATTTAAAAGGCCGGAAATGTTGAAGTATTAAAGATGTTCATAATATTATACAACCGCGAAATAAATTCTCATTCACAGATAAAAGAAACTCGGAAAATGGATAACGTCCAAAGATGTTAAAGTGATTTATTATAAGAAACGCTGTCCTTCGTTTCTTTCATTCTCGTTTGAAATGAAATTCGTTTAAAATTGAGAAAAAGGGACAATACATAACTGTAATTTACTTTCATTAATATGAATGATATATTTGAAGGTTTTCGCAGAACTGAGATTTACATTAAATTTAACTATTAGATTGGTCGAATGAAAATCAATACATTTTTTGTATGTACCTAGACTCTACATACTTGAATTTTAGAATTCTTTTAGATTCTTTTTGCCTATTTTCGACCAAGTTACATGGATTGTAGTCATGGCAAAACTATGAGGTCAAGAAAAAACGGTAGACGAGTGGTAGACTAAGTAGTACATTAACCTATCTACTTTTCGTCTAATTCAATTTTCTGTTTTACATTCCATATCACCACACAATATTGACTCTTCATACCCTAAACTTTGTACTAATTGTGATTTACGTAAAATTTGATTTACAAGCTTTTTCAAACCTTTGTACACTAATGTTCAAATATTAGAGAATCGATTAGTTGTTTTATGTCTGATATGTATAAAGTGAGATTCGCGAAGTAAATAGCTATCTGTTATGAAACAATATTATCAGACGAGGAAGTAAATAAAGCAATAAGTAAACTGCTTAACCTCGACATGTTTACAATTTTCATTGAATTGGTTCCTGATTCACTGATTACATGTAATGTGGACGGTAAGGAATTCTTCAACGTACGAAAATTCGTTAAGGGAAAAAATTATCTTAAGAGTGCCAATTTAGTCCTCAGGGGTAGCAACTCATTTTGAGCCAACCACAGCTAAGATTGTAATCTTATCTGTGATAAAGTTAGTATCAAGTGAACTGCAGGTCCGTTTATTTAATATATCAAGATTTATATAAAGTTTAATGATTCTCTTCTTGATTCGATTCTCTAATTTATCTATGAACTTAGTTCCGAACAGTTGTGGCTACATAGACACTTTTATAATCAAATTTAAACTAACATTTTGTATATAAAGTTGCTTAAATAGATAATGATCGCATCTAATGACTTCCTCTTAGTTAACTGAATCTAGCATTTAATAGCAATCAGCATTTGACGAATGCGCAATTAACTTTACGCCCTTTACAATCAAATATCGACTGCTTTGTTCTCGATTAACAGGCGCATGAAAATTTCATCACCTGCCAAATATGTTTAGGTGTAGATTTTTAGAATTCGTTCACTTGGCCTTGCGAAACAATCAAGCCTATATTCACATTGGTATATTGTTTATCATCTGACGCAACTTTACCAGCAACATAATTCATTTCAGCGTTTCATTCAGCACCCTTAATACGAGTTTATTATGTTTCCTAAAAAAGCAATGTTCTTGTTTACGCTCATACATTGCACGCTTACGTTTCCGCTTTTTTTTATCTGCCTGAAGTAGCAAACGAGCATGCAGTCCACCTGATGGTAAGTGATCACTGCCGCTCATGGACATCTGTAATCAACTTCATACAGAACATGGGTTCTATCTGAAGTCAATCACAGATGCGTTGCCACTCCCGATGACTATGATGGTCGCTTCTTATAAAAGTGTGCCGGCAATCACACCCTTCCATCGAAACGCAAGAAATGCTTCACACTAGAAATAGGTGTGGTGGTGGTACTTCCCCGGTCGAACTACATTGGTCCTACCACCTTCAACTACCGGCCATAACATGCTATGTTGCAACTTGAAATGATGAGCCTAAACAAGAACAATGCTTGATTTCAAGAAACATAGTAAACTCAAGCTAAGTGTACTAATTTTCTCGTGCCTTCAAATTAAATAAACGTATGCACGCTCGGACACACCTATGCATTAGTGCGTCTCGAACGGTAATATAAACTGTTTAAGATAATGGACGTCCAACAATGTAGTGGCGACCGTGACCGCTTTCAGTGCGAGGATTCCTTACGTCTGTTTATAGCCTCAGTTTAGCGATAGCGGGTGTGTAAATGATTCAGTGTAGTGATGCGACTCGAATCGTTTTTACTCGAGTCGCTCGAGGGAATTTGTCGAACTTGAATTCGGAAAAATGTATTATATCACTAGAGTGTCTATGCACTCGAGTTACCGAATATACTCAGTGCACTGAGTTGAATTTTTTTTTTGCCTACATGATATATTATGGTCCCGATATGATAATGTCCCTTGACTGCTTAATTTTTATATCTATGCTGTGCCAGCCGTTTTTTCAAACCGAAACACTTAATTTTATTTTTTTTATTTGTTTATATTCCAAGTATTGGCGTATAAGAAACGGTACTAAAACTCACTCGCAACAGCAATCTTGTAACTTAAGTGCGATTTCACTCAAGTGACTCGAAAACTCGTATGACTGGAGTGGTGTAGTAAAATTGCTCGAGTGACTCGAGTCACAAAATTATATTCGAGTAGCATCACTAATTCAGTGAGGATACGTAAACTTATTAAGTATCCACTGATGGGTCTCTGGGGCGTTTACGTGTTGCTTCAAGGCCTGATTCTAAGAATAGAGGTTGTATCGTCGATATTTTGATTTGGTATACCTTTTAATTATGTCCACCAATTCGCACTTGGCCAGCACGGTGAACTATAGCCTAAACTCTCTCATTCTGAAAAAAAAACCGTGCCCAGGAGTGGGATAATAATGGGTTGACGACATACGTTTTAATTTGACCATGTCAATATAAGTTTGATCGTCCCATTATGGATTTGATTTTAAAAGTAAAGCGCTGTATTGTTTTTTGGACTTTTTGCAATATTGTGACCGTGTCAACGATTTATGCAATTAGCATAATAAATGATGTCTCTACTTTTGATTGTTTGACAAAGGCGGATCTCCTGCTTAACTAGGAAATCTCCTCTGGGGAGCGGCCGTGCGGCTTATAGTCTCTTGGACAATTTGAAATTCTAGATTAAAAATACAGTTTAATTCAAAGCCTTTTTGGCTAACAAAAAAGGCTTTAATTTAATTTGAATACAGTTATTAGTGGCCTTTTAATTATTGTTTTAACATTCATTGACAAGATAGAAATAAAAAGCATTGTTAAATTCTAATAAGACTCGCCTGTAAAATATGCATTTTTGATTTGCCTTATTATGTAATCCAAGCAGCGATGTAGGATGTTAAGGATGCATCGAAAGCGTGATTCAGAAGACTTGTGGCGCCATCATTTAATGGATGCGGAAAGTCGCCATCGCCGTCGTCGATTGTTTACTGTATTGCATTATTTTCCTGTTCTTGTTTGCTACCTGTAGTCTAAAATATAGTAGAAATACCCTTGTTTACGGCTTTGCATCTCTCAATATGTCTTTAGAAATTTTAATAACTGAAGGTAACGTTAAGAACTGTGTTTTTCAAGTCAAAAGACACATCACCAATGGGTTTCGGAAGAGCATTCGCGATGTGCAACATGGACGTTTCAGTTCAAGGTCCGCGAAGGTTGCCGACAGAATGCGTCTATTTCCGTAGCGCACGTGCCACACGCTCCACCTGCCTACGCGCGAGTCCGCGACACCTAGAGTTGAATAGTCAACTGTCAAGGCGCAAGGACGCAATGGATCTGATAAAGATTGACTTCATACGTAGATATGTGGTGTGACGCTCCTATCGTAAAGCATTTGATTGACGGGTAATTTCAAAGTCGCTCAGGCCACAATATGCTACTGAATCAGAAAAAATCTTACGCTATCGTAGACTGTTAATACAATATTGTGTGTGTAGTATCATACTTGTATAGTTATAGATGCATACAAAATGAACTAAACTTTTGACTTAATATATTGTAACATTATTTAGTGAGCAGTGACAGCTTAATGGTTGAAACTTGCCCCCTCGATTGGGAAGTCCGAGGTTCAAACCCAGGCACGCATCACTGATTTATGTGCGTATTAGAAATTAATTATCACTGCTTTTCGGTGAAGGAAAACATCGTGAGGAAACCTACACACCCGAGAGTTTCAAAAAAAAAGTTCTCGGAGGTGTGTGAGGTCCACCAATTCGCACTAGGCCAGCGCCGTGGACTATGGCCTAACTCTCTCATTCTAAGAGAATACCCGTACCCACCTGTGGACCAATAAAGGGTTAATAAGAACATTATTTAATCGTTGAGTTTTAGTGTTTTATTCTGGGATTCTAATATCTAATAAATAAAATCTAATAAGTAAAAAATAAAAATAGCTAATTTAATTTTTATCAGCTTTCAAGATAAATTTTTGTAATGATTTTTGTAACGAAATATTGTACCACTCATTAGTTTTTCTCTCTTCTAAGAGTTCTTTATGCGTGAAAGGTATTTGCAGAATTATTCTTGTTCTATTTGTTATTGTGTACATAGTATCGTAACCTTGTGTATGGTTTCTTTCGTGTAATCCCCATGTAACGCAACTTCACACATTTCATTGAGCATTCCGATAGCTTCGATGTAGTAATTTTCGCTCTCTCACACGTAAACAATTTTAAATATAAATATAACACGTGATAAATTCCATTAAACAGAAGTTTTTCCTTTAGAAAACTTCAATTATAACTTGCGAAGTGAAGAAAATAGCAAAATATAAAATCGACTATGTTAATATAACGAAAAGTTAATTAACATAAGTTTATTTTAAAAAGGCAAGAAGTGGCGCTCAACTTTATACTTTTCACTGGATAATGACGCAAACTGTGTTGTGTCCAATAGAAGAAAAAAACGGTTATTTTTTTAAGAATTGATTTAGTGTTTACAGTGGGCATTGAAATGTTCCATCACAATCGAATTTCTATAATATTCTGTTTTCTTCGAATATTTTTTATTACTTTCGTCGCAGTAACGAGCGGTAATATTGACACGAACCAATTGCTATTGACATTGGATAGGCTTTAAGAGGTCAACGTCGGAAAGCGGGAACAGAAAATGTTACTTGGAAATTGATATTGAGGAATGAAAACTTGAGGCTAGAAACTCGGCCTCTTAATTGACGGTCGAGGTTCGAATCCCATGCATCACTGATTTTTCTACAACGGCTAAAATGTTGTGCCTATAAGATAATAATAATTATATTTTTTACGGTAAATAGAACTACGTGGGGTAGCCTACACAGAGAATTCTCAAAGGTATGCGAAGTCTATCAATTGCACTTGGCCAGCGTAGTGGACAACTTTGACGTCAGACCGGTATGGTAACCGCTTCACCGCGTGGTGAAGCGGTTACCATACCGGTCTGACGCGCAATGGGTCCCGGGTTCGATTTCCGGCCAAGCAGGTATCTGAATGATGAGGTTAGATTCATGTTCATGTTCTGGGTCTGGGTGTTAGTGTATTCGTCTTGTGTGTGTCCATGGTATCCACGACACAGGAGAAAATCCTAGTGTGGGGCTATGAGTGTAGAAAGCGTATTTTTTTAACTCATACTTAGAAAAGGACTACATTTTCACCCAATTTCAAATCAGTGGACGCAAAGTTTAACGAAGTTATGATACGGACATGAACAAAATTGGACTTCAAGTTTTGTGCTTTAACGAGGATCGAGTCGAAAGCTTTTAGTGGTTGTTTATGCGGGCCTTTTGCTCGTTTCATTTGAATGGGTGCTTCGCTGAATCATTCTTTGTTTCGCCATTTTGTTTTAAATCGACGGCCGTCCCGTTAAATAGAAAGCCAAATATAATATTCATGGGCGTAGATTCACGTAAATTATGTTTAAATTTTAATAAAAGTATGCCTTTTGAATCTTTTTTTAACTGTAATGAATGCGTGATTAAATATGAGCGTGATAATATTCGTTAGTGTGCTTTACAATCCAGCCATCAGCCCTTTGATGTCCACTGCTGGACGTAGGCCTTCCCTAAATGGCGCCACTCCAACCGGTCCTCTTCAGGTCATCGGTCCACCTGGTGGTGTGATCGATGGTAGTATACTTTATCATACCATTTGTCTAATATCAAAACATATAACCTATAAGATCTTTTTATGTACGAATGGACGTAATTAAGACCTTACTACGTTCAAAATGCAAACTGATTATTAAATTGAATGAAGTTCTATTCCATTTGTTGGTGATTACACATATCTCTGATCTGAAGGTAGTGATGGGTCTCAGCTTTGATTGTATGTGTTATTTATCGGGAGTTATTACTAAGGTAGGCTTCGGACACCTTTTGGCAACGCGGGTCGTATAGCAGGTACCTGAGATGTCGAAAAAAACGTTCATCCCGTAAATTTGATGGCAAAAAACCGGTTTTAAGAAAGTCCGTGGACCGCAACGACTTCTCGGTTTTAAGAATCGCGGGCCACAATAGAGGGTAGCGGGACGTGAGTTTACGCCCGCTAAATGAGGGTTAAAGCTAAGATATGTGTTGTTAACAATCTTGACATTAACAAATTCTCGAGGTAAAGTAACATCTCCTTAAGATGTTCCTTTACTGCGCTTACCAACAAACATAGCCAAGTTCATTGATCATGACAAAACCACAATTTTTTTTTGACGAAGTCATATTTAGCAGGAGTTTCGTAAGAGACTAGGTTACGAACGTAGAGATGTGATAACAAAACACTTTCATTTTCTATTCCATCCGCACATAAACAATAACATTTCCATCTCGTGTCAGTTGAATCATCCACTACTCTCTGACACCTTGGCGGGTGTCCAAGTATTACGTAAGGTTACGGACGGTCCGAGTGACACGGTGACACTGGTGCCGCTACGTGAATTTATACTGTCGCGAACAATGTCCGTAAGCGAACGTTTTATGTTGACGTTACTTTCCACCAATTGGTAGAACACACTTTTTGTATGAGTAGACTATCCTAGTCCTCGTGAGTAACAACGTATCTGTGATTAACTTCAGATAGAACCTATGTTCTATTTAAAGTTGTTTACAGATAAAGATGTCCCTGGGCGGCTGTGATTACTTACCATCAGGTGGATTGCATGGTCGTTTGCTACTTCAATCAGATAAAAAAAAACTTTAATAAGGTACTGAACATGGTAGAACCCTTTAGTGGTGGAGTTCGTAGGCACCACCGCTTCGAATATTTCTGCCTTACTCCGTGTTAAGAATGTTAGGGTGCTTGAAGGATGTCTTAAGGAAGACATACTTATTGGAGACAAGATATGACTTACCGTATCTATGGTAGTCTACAGATGTATGTAGTACAGTATAGACAAAATTGTTATTTTATTAGCTACATAAAGCATTTCCTTTAGCTACATAAATTGTCTACTAAACACCAAAGAACACTTATGTCAGACACTTTATTACTCAATGAAGAAACTTTATTGCTCTGGCGTTAATTATCCTAATGAACAATTTCAGAATTGTCGCGACAGACTTGTCGTAATACAAATTAAGTCTGTTAAGATGGTACTTAGTCCAATGTCAATTACATAACAAGCTTGCTTGACAATGAAAGCTTTTGTCTCGATTTACCTTCAAATTATACACATGATATCGATATGATTTTTTTGACTAATAGTTAAATCAATACTCACTCACAGTGACTGTTTGTCTCAGAAACAGTCAATCGTTATCATCAATAAATTTTCAGTGTAGTAGAAAAAATATACTTTGATCGGGGAGGTGGGTACCTCCACGACAATATTTGTTTTCATACTGCAATACTTACGTTTCGGTGGAAGGATGTAGTTGCGGGCTTGCTTTCTTATGAGGCGCCGATCTTAATTCTTGGAAGTAAAATCTCATATTTAATTGATTTCAGGTATAAACCCGTTAGCTTATGATTATTCGTTCGTGGACGAAAGTCGCCGATTACTGTCAGTTGGACTGCGTGATCCTTTGCCATATCATTCTCATTACAATATCGATACGGTCCTTGGAGACTGCCCAAATATGATGGGAATGTCATTCTTTAAGTAATTCTATTTCATACTTGTAATAATACTAACACATACCCGCGGCTCTGCCCGCTTAGTGTGTTTACTACAATAAGTATCCTATGTGTAATGCAGTCCATAAACTATGTGTATGCGAAATTTTAAACGAAATCTGACCAGTAGTTTTTTCGTGTCAGAGTAACAAACACACGTATTATGCAGAAAGAACACGAGTTGAATTTAGTTTCGCGTACTAGACTAATGAGCAATTGTCAGTCGGAGGGAGTTGAGTTGACCGGCACTGGCTAACTTTCGGACGAGCTTACGTGCTTCGGATATATGTACTAATCTCTTTGCATCATATGTAACCGTTGCAAAATGTTCGGTCATCTCAGTTACATAATACGTAATGTGTATAGATTACATTTATTTATAGTTTATTTTTCTGATCGAAGTAGCAAACGAGCATGCATTCCACCTGATGGTAAGTGGTCACTGCCGCCCATGGACATATGTAAGTAACTTCAAATAGAACTTCTATCTGAAGTCAATCACAGTTACGTTGCTACTCCTGAGGACTAAGACGCCTCATATAAAAGTGTGCTGGCAACCACACCTTTCCATCGAAACGCAAGAACTGCTTCACGCTAGAAATAGGTGTGGCGGTGGTATTTCCCCGGTCGAACTAGACTGTTTCTACCACCTCTTAAATAGTATTTTTCGTTGTAATTGAAGTAGCAAACGAGCATGCTAATTAATCTGGTGGTAAGTCGTCATTGTAGGATGTGGATCTGTAACTAACCCTATGGAGAACAGAAGTCATGACTAAATTAAATCACAAAAGCATTGCTACTCCAAAGAACTATGGTTACTTCACATGGGTCAACCGGTATCCACGTCCTTTCACCGAAACGTTTTATGCTCGAAATAGGTGTTGTAGAAGATGTACGGCTACACCTATTTCTAAAGGACTGCAACTGTTCCTAGTTAAGCAGGGGATGGTGTTTTTAAGCATATTTACTCTGTCTTTTTAAGCATATTTTTTATCTTATTGAAGTAGCAAACAAGCATGCAGTCCACCTGATGGTAAGTGGTCACTGGCCTCCCATGGATATCTGTAATAACTTCATACAGAACATAATTTCCTCTGAAGTCAATCGCAGATCCCGAGGACTGATGGCCGCCTCATGTGAAAGTGTGCCGGCAACCACACCCTTCTATCGAAACGCAAGAAATGCTTCACGTTAGAAATAGGTGTGGCGGTGATACTTCCCCGATCAAACTACACTGGTTCTACCACCTTCAAATGTCATCTCTACATGTCAAATTCAATTAAATTCGGAAAGTGATGAGAAAATCAAAGTTGTGTGATTTCGCATATAGTCTCCCAAAGCTGGCAGATGCCTGATAACTGGGGGAACTGGTAATCGATTGTTATCGTCAGGTCGTTGACACGATATGTCATTGGCGCGACGGATTCGGCGATTACGTAAAACATGTAAACAAAGAAGGCTAATGGACGTCCTGCTTATAAGATAATCCGTCGACGCTTCCAGAGATCAAAGGTCTACTCAAGTATTTTTATATTGGTGTGTGTCAATTCGTCGGCAAATTAATCTTCATTCTCTCGTTGCCGTTTGCTGATTTATAAGGTTTTTGAAGTAATACTTCTTTGGGCGCGTTATGAAAAATGATTAAAATAAGGCAAACGATATTTTTTTTAAAAGATTTTTATCTTGGTGCGTCACACACACTTTTTTATAAGACATTAACTTTATCATTAACGAGCACACAATCCACCTGATGGCGAGTAGTCCCTACCAACACAGTAGGTACTATTACTATCACGGCCATTGATCAAGCCATACGGCTATCCATGATCCATCTCTATATAGAATTGGGGATCAACCTGAAACCGAACACAGATCCATACTTTTCTACCGAAACGCAAGACGCTGTTTCACGCTAATAATCGGTGTTGCTCTCTTGTATCAACAGGCAGCAATAGGTGTGGCCGTCTATTTGTTTGAGGTCTACGTCAACTTGACACCAGGTAGGCTATACACTGGTTTGCTGTTTCGACTGACCAACATATCGCCGTATCAGACATAACAAGCCCCTTGTACAGTGAAATGTAAGAGGAGATACTGGAGCTGGCTTTTATGACCCGTATAAAATCAAGACGATCTAAATAATATTGTACAAAGAAAACAGAAACGCTCTGACTCAGAGCGGTTCTGTTTTCTCAGAGCCTCTGAATTCCTTGCCGCTTCAGTTAAAGTCGTGTTACTCGTGTTTCGATCCACTGATAGTGTAAGAATAAAAATTTTACCTGACAATTTGTAAGCCTTCGGAGCTTTATCTATTGAAAATAAAGTATAGGTTTAATAAAGAGATATCTCATTCTCAATATACGTCAATTGACCATTTGACGTTCCAAGTGGCAGAACGGTCGCCATACAGATCTTAAACTCAGTGTGCTACAAATTTGATCTGTGATGATCACCAGATATCTGATGAATTTAGACCTCTGTTCTGGATCTGGTGATTTATGTATTGAATTTGTTCAACAGTGTGTGTATGGGACCCATGACTCAGGCAAAAAAACGCTTTCTACACTCATAGCCCCACAGTAGGATTTTTACCTATGTCGTGGGTGCCATTGACACACAAAAACGAATACACAAACAACCAGACCCAGAACAAGAATCTAAACTTATTAGTCAGATACCTGTCTAGCCGGAAATCGAACCCGGAACCCACTGCGCGTCAGACCGGTGTGTTAACTGCACCGCCACGCGGGTCGTCAAAAGTCCAGTAGAGATAGAAATCGTTAAAATCGTTACACGTACATACATATTTATATTTTTTGTAAGTAAATCGATAGTAAACGAATCCTCTTGTATATCGGCTAACTCAATTACATATAGGAGACAACACTGTCAGTGCACTGCTCGTGTTTGGATTGGGAATTGAAGTTTGCTTTGAACGTGTACACAGGCCTTGAATCGTATTACAAAATCGTGTTAGAGACTGGATCTTTAGATAGGTGTTCTAGCCAAAACAGAGTTAGCTCACTACATGTACCTATCATAGCTCTTTAGGTTAAATGCTTAAGTAATGTATACGATACTAAAAAAATATGTTATGATAATAATGTAGACCGGGGAACCACTGACCTGTCAGTGGTTCCCCGAGTTATAAGTGCACAAACAAGCATATAAATACTTTATCGTATAATTTGTAGCGAGTGGCAAAAATCTCTTTGAAACTAAGAATTTTCATAAAGTCATGATATAACTTATTTCAAAGCGATTACAAAACAAGAAATTTGAAAGTACATAATAAAATATGCCCTATCATCATCATTCGATCGATCAATATATAACTAAAATGAATGCTGTATGAATTATGCTGTAAGAAAGTGGAAATCGTTAAATATAGATATCCTTTTTTAATTATATTTTATATATTTATAAGATACAACTGTATAACGTACTATTCCAAGCGCTCTTGAAAATGTATGCAGACGAACATTTTAAAGCAATCAAAATTGTGTCATGCTCCCTGTCACAATCTTAAAAATATTCAAGATGGTGACAAAGAAGTGCTCTTACAAAATGAAGCTGGGTATGGTTTCGCAAAGCTATCTTTGATTAGCGATCTACTTGAGCAAATTCAAGTCGTCTCAGCATCCTACAGATTTTAAGTAACACTCCTCTTGCTTTCCATTAGTTTGATTACACGCATAGTCTCCAACATTGAAACTTTGGTATTTTCGTAATTTTTGTCTGTCTGCTAATTCTTTTTTTTTGTCGACACGGATTTTATTAATAGTGACTATATTTACAACTAAACTGATTTATTGATGTCATAGTTAATGTTAAGTAATGTTTGGTAAAATGTCAACGATCCGAAATACGGCGTAGAATGTTAATTCGTGACGATTAATTCAAATCCCGCTCTCTCATAAATATTCATTCAAATAATTAACGATAATTGAACCTAAACCTCTGAACCAGGATTAAACCCTATAAAAATATGCCAGATCACGCCCGAAGATGGGTGTATATAGATGATATCAAATACAACTTAAATCCAAAAAAATAGGCGAATCTTATAGAGTAGACGTCATCATATCGGTGTGACACGAAGAGTTGATGTAAGCAGAGATCCAATATAATTAGATGTTTGGTTTGGAGATAGAATCTATTATTATTCTATCCCAGACAGTACTATCATGAATGATATTAGTAGTGTCACTGAAACAAATGTCCATAATATTTAAATATTGATCCATTTAGGTATACAAGCAACCTCTGAAATTTGCTTCCAGACTCTGCACTTAACCAATGTGTTGTTTGTAAGTCAGAGTTGCTTTTGGTATCATTAATTTAAAATTATTAGTCTGATTCCTTAACATAATTGTAACGTCTTGTATTATAATTTATTTTTTGCATATTAATCTTTTCTCCTGACAAAGCATATTGTACCTTACACGTGTGACCTAGATTTGCGCGAAAATATGTAAATAATGTCATCGAGACTAAGGAGACCTTATTTCCTTTTGACACTTGAGTTAATCTCCCCTTAGCTAAGTTAGCTAATTTTTTAAAGTAGGTTGGGTTTTTATGAGTTTTTATGTATGATTTGCGTCAGCTCTCTAGTGATTTAGTTTTAAATTTTATTGAAGCAGGGAAACATCAAAGGTCTTTATTCACGCGATCTGCACATGATTAAACAAAAAGCATTTTATATATAAATTTGTATAGACTGCGAGGACACTGACTTCAACTAACATGGCCATCGCCGTAACCAACTTTCACTTATTAACTCCAAACAGAGCACCAGATATCGCCAATGTATCAATTATTATTCAGACATCGTCCTCGGTGAAATCTGATATATTATTTGCAACGTTCTCCATCTTTACATATATTTGAATTCTTGTTTATTTTTCTGTAACGAGTATTATGAATATAAGAGATTTTCCTTGTATACAGGTGTTCCGGCTGATTTTACGAAAACGAAAGAAGTAACTGAATCCTCGCTATTTTTCACTCGCAGTAGATAAAAAAGTTGTGTAGAGCATATTTTCTCATCTTCTTGACAATGTAAAAAGCATGGAAAATACGTTCAGACCCTATTCCATGTCATATCAAGATTATCTTAAATGACGTGGGAGTAATGGCATAACGTTCTCCTTGAAATGAATGTTTCCATGCAATATTTCACCGTCGAGAAAATTTACGTTCCCTGCAATTTATATCAGCGCTGTCATCGTACGTCCTGTCATATGCTGGCCTACTTCCGTTTAGTCAGGATTTAGCCGGATCCGAGTGTAAACATCGCTGTCGTCGCACATTGGCCTCGTCGCTTTATTGTTCCGATTAGCAAACGCGGACGACTTGGCGTTTTCACCTTCATCAGCATCTTCGCAGATTTGCTACGTTTGCTTCCTTTGTTGTTCTACTTTAAAATTAATAAGAATATTTAATAATGAACTACAATTTTGATTTATTTTAAATTTCGATACGATAGTTATTTTCCTTTTAATAGTTATTTTCCTTTGGTTAAATTGACGTTTTCTAATATTTTACGAGAACTTTCTTTTCAATAGCTCTATAATTTAAATAGACAAAACTTTGGCAGATTTTGTAACTGAGATAATTGCTAATTAAATATCGTATCATTATTGATAATCAACTTCCAAATGACCCAGACAAAGATTGAAAAAACATATTGATTGATGCTAGATTTAATGCCTAACAATTCCAAACAAACATATTATATAAACATAACGAATACATAGCGAGGTCGTCGTAAATTCAGAATAGGGTATATCCGATAGTCTAAGTAATAGGAGTTGATCAATACCTAAAGATAGTTACAGTATCTAAATAACCAAATCCTTGGAAAGTTCGAAAGTTCCCAAGGATAAACGCCTCGTGTACGAAACACGCGGGGAAGTTTCACACGTTCCTCATAAATTAACCCTTCAACTTCGAATAATACAAGGAATAATATAGCTATAGCATTTGGTTTTGACGTAATAACATTTTTATTCTCTCCAATGACGCACTTGCTTATAAAAGCAACTGAATGAGTCATCCATGGCATTTTCATATAATGCTCTGTTCCTGTATCAGCCATATTACAGACAGAAAACGTTTTTAACCGACTTCCCAAAGGAAAGAGGTTATCTATTCGTCACGTATATTTTTTTTTTTTTTTTTTTTTTTTTTTATGTATGTTCGGGCGAAATGGCTAGAAATCGTCGACCTACCGACACGATTCATACGACATTGTATGCGACTAGTTTCACAGGCAGTCCCATATTGAGGAAAATGAAAACCTTCCGGCGGTTTTCCCGGAAAATTGGAAAATGTCGGTTTCTTAAAATCTTGAATAACTTGGGTGTTTATAAACCGATTTCCATTTTCTTTCTTTCATTTGATAGGAAATTTCGTCACGCAACTTTTTCTCTTGGACATGGGTATGCTGTGATGCTTAACTCTTTGAGTTATGGGGTGGAAACCACCACCACTCCTCAAGTTTTTTAGATAATTTGAGATAACTCGGCTTCTGCCGAATCGATTTTTATGAAACTTGGAATATGTATTATATATCTATGCTTATATAGGTTGACGAAAAATTTGACCTTCAACTCTTCGATCCTGATGATGCAGGGTTACAGCTATCCTAAACTATAACATTAGCTATTTGGTGCTTACATATATGTAACAAGACTACTAAGCAGAGACATGTGATGAAAATTTGACCTTCCACTCCTCAATCCTGATGATGCAGGGGTGCCTCAAGCCTAAACCATAGGGGTTGACCATTTGGTGCTTATGGGTATGTTATAATAATACTAAGCAAAGACATATTATAAAAAAATGACCTTCAACTCCTCAACCCTGATGATGCAGGGTGCTGTAAGCCCAAGCCGTAGGTGATGGCCATTTGTTGCTTACGGGTAAATAATAAGATAGCAAGGCAAAGATGTACGATGACAAATTTGACCTTCAACTCCTCAACCCTGATGATGCAGGGGTACTGCAGGCTTAAACCATAAACGTTAGACATTTGTTGCTCACGGATTTGTAATAACATTGCTAAGCAAAGGTATACGATGAAAAATTGGACCTTCAACTCCTCAATCCTGATGATGCAGGGGTATTGAATGCCTAAGCCATAAAACTTAGCTATTTCATGCTTACGCATTTAAAATGAGATTAAATAGATTAAAGGTTGAACATTAGACTAATGGATGTATACAGTGGAAAATTGGAACTTCAACTCCTCAACTCTAATGATGCTGGGGTGCTTCAAGCTTAAACTATAGGCGTTAGCTACATGATCGCTACGTATATCTGATAAGATTACTAAGCAAAGATAAAAGACGAAAAATTTGACCTTCAACTCCTCAACTCTGATGATGCAGGGGTACTTCAGGCTTAAACTATAGGCGTTGGCCATTTGATGCTTATGGGTATGTAATATATTTACAAAGCGAAGACGTATGATAAAAAAGTTGACCTTCAACTCCTCAACCCTGATGATGCAGGGTACTGCAAGCCCAAGCCATAGAAGTTGGCCATCTGTTACTTACGTGTATGTAATGAGATTACTAAGAAAAGATATGACATGAAAAATTTGACCTTCAACTCCTCAACCCTGATAATGCTGAGGTCCTTCAAGCTTAAACCATAGGAGTTGGCCATATGGTGCTTACGTATATGTAATGAGATTACTAGGCAAAGATATAACATGATAATTTTGACCTTCAACTCCTCAGCCCTGATGATGCACGGGTACTTCAGGCTTAAAGCATAGGCGTTGGCCATTTGATACTTATGGATATGTAATATATTTACAAAGCAAAGACGTATGATAAGAAAATTGACCTTCAACTCCTCAACCCTGATGATGCAGGGTACTGCAAGTTTAAACCATAAGCATCGGCCATATGGTGCTTACGTATATGTAATGAGATTACTAAGCAAAGATATGACATGATAATTTTGACCTTCAACTCCTCAACCCTGATAATGCTGGGGTCCTTCAAGTTTAAACCGTAGGCATCGGCCATATTGTGCTTACGTATACATAATGTTGTTGTTCACAATACCAACAATGAGTTTCGGAGAGGATATAATTATGATCAAAAATTCCACTTTGAATACAATTACCTGAAAGATGCAAGAGTACTACCAACCTTTTGAAATTGGATGGGTTATTTTTATCAGTATCAGTTGAATTATACTCTTAGTTATAAGGTTTATATTACTTTTTATACTTTAAATATTGATAATTATAGGTCTATTCCTTAAATAAATGTTTACTCAGAAAAAGTTGTTTTATTCGGTTAGGTTAGGTTCGAACAGATTTTTCCAATTCAGAATCTAAGGGAGGGGGCGCGGTAGCGCCCCCGACCGGTTGTGTCAAAGAAGTCTATTTTTATATGATGACGTCAGCACATAATTTTATTCATCCGAAAATCGGACGAATAATTAATTTTATTCATCCGGTTAGCGGACGACTAGCAACAGCCATAACTGATTTTATCGTGACTGAAAAGCGTGAAAAAAAAATTTTAAACAAAAAATACAACCGACTTCCATGCCACATAAAAGTAAAAAATAATTTAAATACATGTTGGTTTAGAGCAAACACAGTTCTTAGTACATAGTCCAGAAGTCGGCGCTCATATAAGATACATGTAGTTTCGTCATGATCCAGCAAAATATGGTAAGCGCCGACTTCGGGACTATGTACTAAGAACTGTGTTTGCTCTAAACCAACATGTATTTAAATTATTTTTTACTTTTATGTGGCATGGAAGTCGGTTGTATTTTTTGTTTAAAATTTTCAGAATACAAATACGTCGTTATAACATTTTCCGTTATACTTCAACTCATAAGTCAATTTTTATTATCTTTTGGGCCTCCGTTCCTCAGGATTATATTCAAGGTCGATGAATAATTAATATTGACAAAGCAAAATATGATATCATGTCTGCAAGGTAAAGGTCAATAAGATACTTTCCAATTACAAATACTGGATTATCAAACCTTGTACTTGTATAGGTGACAAATTATCTGAATTGCAATTATTACAATTTGCAAAAACGTGTTAATAATATTTATCGAGTCCGTATGACAGAAATCGTGTAAAAACTTAGTGTGTTACTTTAACTTACCTAATATAAAACTTATTATTAACACTACAAATCGACAGATTAAGTGATAAATAATGTGATAAGAAAGGTTTCGAGACTAAACAAGTTTTAGTTTGTTTTACCATGTTATCTCTCTTAGATTACGCCTATTGTTAGCAGTCACGTGGTCGCCAAGTTCTTGAGTGGGTGGAAGATTTTGAACGAAGCCTACAAGTGACACGTTTTATCCTTAAGCTTCAAAACATACCCTATCTTCACGTTTGAAAGGTTTGCTTTAAGATGTTATCTATACATACACTAATGGAAGCTCCGTCTGTTATGAAAGAAGTGAGAAACGGAACGACGGAGATTGTCAAACATTGATTTAAGAATTTTTCTGTGCCAGTTTTATTGGAAAATCTCTCACGAGAAGTTATTTTTGCAATCGAAATATATTTTATGATTTGCTTTTGCTGTCAGGGTTATCAAAGCTCTTTACTTTGGACGTCAGCTACGACCTTTTTTAAGGTAAATAACGTTTTTGAAATTACAATTACAACTATTAAATCTATAAAAACTTAACATCAGATGTTCTGTGGGTTTGTTAACACATTATGTATTGTATTAGGCATCCATAAGACTAAAACACGAAATTACACTATGCCTTGTACCTGGACCCTAACTAGAAATTTTGATATTTATTTCAGCTTCTTTATTTGGGATTAACCCAAAACCTATTTAGAGTAATTATTTGTTTGAAATAATTTTATTTGCCGTCTATATATATATATCTAGGTCACGTCTGCGGCAGAGACCGAGTGTAGGGATCACAATATCAAAGGCATGGTTCTAATGAACCTATTTGATTTCTGGACGTGTCTTGTCCTCGAATTGTACGACCAATGAAAACTTTGCCCTTCATGAAAATAATCATACTCTTTAATTGGTTTTATTTTCTCTATATTCTGTCCTACATCTGAACGAAATCCAGAACAGGTCTCAACTCTAATTTTATTCTGTTTACTTCCAAATGCACTAAAATACCAAATTATTTTTATTGAAACATTAAGGCTACTTATACTGGAACATTTTTACATTTCGGAGAAAGGCCGACCGACAAAGATAAATGAACACTCCTTTAATCTTCAACATGCTCTTTTTATACCCAGATGTTATAAAAATGTTTACAGAAATTGACTCATTCATTAAAGCTTAGCCTGGAAAATTATATTAAAATATTTTTTGCTCGGCCGACGTACATTCAAAGGATTTAATGAAGTATATTTTCGTAGTTTATCGTTACCGTTTAAGTTATTTTCAGCGTCTATTATATTACCAAGTTTGTAAATATTCTTGGAAATGTATAATCTTCCACTGAATTATACGAGACATTATAACTTTCTGCGCAATTCGCTTGGGGAATCTCGATATCGTATTGCAATTCGCCGTTGTCGGAAGTGAAGTTGAAATGTAAGAACGTGTGAACGATTCCGCTTTGTGATATCGACGTACCTAGTCGGGTCACGTACGTCTGGCGTTGAAGATGTCCTGATCTTTTATGTGCCTTTTACAACTTTTAGAAGGTCCTATAAAACTAGTGTTCCGATTGCTGCATTATTTGCTGATTCTTTCCTTTTAACTATATTAGTCACACTACCTACGACATTACCTGAGTCTCAATGTTTGTTGATATTAGGCCACATACAAAAACAATGAGATTTGTTTGTTTTTGTCTTTGTGTAGTTTTTATTCTGATAATTTTCGAATTTCAAAGAGTGTTCAAATTTATGTTTATGAAACTAACGGATAGTACGTATTTACGTATTCTTTCATACATTTTTTCGTCATATCCAATTATACATAAAAATAAATAGTAGCAAGCTTTATAAAAATGTGTTAATGTAATGTTTTTAGATTCAATGATATATCGCTCATCCAATGGAAGAATGACGTAATTACGTTTTAGTTACTTTTCAGGAGAACGTTTTAAAAGTTTGACATTAAAAATATAATGTTATATCTCATCATTCAGATACATTTTTTTTATTACGTATGTACGTTACCCTTTTATCAAGAATAATTTTAAATAATTTCGTAAGGAAAATATAAAAAATACCAATACTTACAAACGCGAACTTATGCCATTCGACTTTTTGGTAATTATGTCGTTATTCTATTGGATGAGCGATATATTTTTCATGACTTAACCTATTAGCGCTGAGTACACACTTGTGCCAATCAATCGGTTTGAACGTCACAAACTGTACAAACTTTGCTGCCGTCATGAAGTGTTGGACTCGCCGCTTGAAACCTGTGCGGATATTATATGTTCGCCACCCGTCATTGGGTTATTTTTATCCCAGTCAGCTTCCACCCGCGAATTCGTTGCGTGGTTCTACTCATGTAACCTTGCAATTATGTGGTTTTATAGACATTTATATGATTCGTGAATTCTAGCTGATCCAAATCTTACATTTTTTCAAATCAAGCCCTCAAATCTTACATTTTTTTTATATGTGTCGTGAATTCCGGCTGGTCTAAAGATTTCTTTTGTTTATATTTTTTTATAACATATACCTAATACTGTTTGATTTACCTTTCAATCGCTTGGTTAATAAACTGTCTGAATTCTGTTCATCTGGCGACGAGTTCTGAATAGACAATACGTAAGTGTCGATTTATATACAAAGTGACTGTCTCGTAAGACTATTGACTCCTGCGTCTAGACAAAATCGAAAAAGTCGAAAGCCTTCGCAATATGAATTCACAGATGACTCAACATCTATGCGTTACCTACAGCCATTTTGTTTTGATTCCTAGCCAATACTGCACGATACGAAAAAGAAAAGAAAGGGCCATTGACATACGAGAATATGGAAAATAAGGGGGAAAGTCTGGAAAATTCTTTGTTGTTTCATTGGACGATATAACAGCAAAAGTTTTTTTAAGTTATAAATATAATTCTTTCGGAGTACTCCATATTTTAAGCAGTCCATTTATCAGCACTTTCAAAAACGTAAGGTGCAGTTTTGAAATCTTTAATATTTTAAACCAGGAACACCATTTAAATTATACTGGAAAATTCAAATTTGATTTAGATACAGGTTATTACATAGCTTCAAGATTTGACAAAATGTTTATAGAATTTACACTGTACTTTTACATTTGCGTTCTTTTTAAGTTTAAAAATCAATGTTCCTTATAAAGATATGTTGCAGTGAAAAAAGAACTTGATCCTCTTTAAATTATCGCATACATAACGATGTCTTTATGCTCATATACTTCATATGTGTGAATATGTAGTAAGTTTTGTTTACTTTCGTCAGTCGAATCTTCGACATCAATCAACGGCGTGCATATTGCAGATTGCATCGTGGCGTGCGCGTTGTTGATTGATCGATGCACGCTTTGATAATGACAGTTTCATTAACATGCCGCATGTGGTGGTGCGAGAGATTTCACGACAGGCCAAAAAAAGAAAGACGATGACTTCGACTTGTAGAACTAGCTATAAAATTCTGCTGATTTGTGTCGTTTACGCGAGTTACACGCACAATTACATTGACGGAAAATCTTACTCTTGCGTTTAGAAGATGAAAAAATGTGTAACTTAAAAACAAGTTAGAATAAAACTTTCGAAAATAAATACTATCGTTGTCGTTAACCGGTAAATATATACATAAAAAAATCTTTGCATTCTCAACATTCACCAAATAATAAGTATATATAGCTATAATTCACCAAATCTATAAGTGCAAGGCATGGCGTTCAAAGACGAAATAAGATTAGTAAAGATGAGAGTTTTAGGTTAGCTAGATTCTAGGGAAACAAGCTAGTATATACTAATGAGGTAGCAAAAAACAGAATTTAAAGCTATTACAAATTAAATTTAAATAATCATTTTACCTCTAACTTCATGTTAGTATCAATGTTATCCTTAATAAAAGAACCCGACTTTACATTGTCGTATTATGTATGCAAATCTCAGTTGTACAAACAGAATGTATTGACTTGTGTCGGCATCGATTTAACGTACATTATTTGTGCGTTCATCTGTTGCATTGTGTGTTTTGTAATGCACGAGCGCGTTTCAATCATCAATTCATTATGCAACCATGTTATAGTCGGTTATGTACATCTGTACGACCTATGGTGCCACTCGTTGATATTTCCAATTGTTGCGATGTGTACAAGACTGAGACTTGGGTAATTTGAGCTAAGGAATCTAAAATTGACTTGCAGGCGTTCTTAGTTCGATGCTATTATTATTAATAACTAATCAATAGAATAAGGAAATCTGCTGGCTCGTTGACATTGATTTCTTTTCATAGATGTAAGCCAACGTTTTTTTTTTATCTGACTGAAGTAGCAAACTAGCATGCAGTCTACCTTATGGTAAGTGGTCACTGGCGCCCATGGACTTCTGTAATCAACTACACAACGTTACTACTCCCGAGGACTATGATGGTCCTCGGGAACGGTCCTCATGTGAAAGTGTGCCGGCAACCACACCCTTCTATGGAAACGCGAGAAATGCCTCACGCTAGAAATAGGTGTGGCGGTGGTAATTCCTCGATCGAACTACACTGGTTCTACCTTCAATAGCCAACGTATATTTATATTATAGTTAATTTTTATGTTTCAAAATTATTATATTATGCACGCGTTTGAAATAAAATAAATCGAATGGATTTGTTTTGTAATAACCTACGTGGGTATTCAAAATTACGGGATCGGAAACACGCATAGTAACTTGTCTCTACCAAGTAGCCAAATGTATGGCTACCATTAATAACGTAAGACATTTAAGGGGGTTCCGGATCCAATCTCATCGTGACGTAGAGCGGTCTCAGCTTAAGTATTTTCTCTTCTTTGAGAAACCGTGATAAATTGCAAGTAAAATAGATTGAATTGAATAAAACATGTTTTATTCTTAATCTGATGGACAATTTCACTTGCGTTTGGCTAGGGGATGAGATTAATTTAACTGCATTTCAAATAAGGATAGGGAGTGGGAATATCGCCAAAATCGTCTCAATATGTGTGAAAGAGTACAAGTAGTAAAGCACCTTCTCTCACCTACCTTTACTACATAATACAAAACAAAGTCGCTTCGCGCTGTCTTTCCCTATGTATGCTTAGATCTTTAAAACAAAGCTATGGATTTTAATGCTTTTTTTTATATAAAGTGATTCAAGAGGACTGTTTTTGTGCTTTTTATGTATAATGCATGCATAAGATAGTGGAGGAATTGGCACTGATAATTTTAGATTTTTGACTTTTAGGCGGAACTCGGTCAGTTAGTTTAGTATATTTGACGGAGCTCACACTTCATTTACAAGGAGCCCCTAGTTTATGATTATGTCGCGTAGATTGTTTCACGTGCAAGATACTCACGTGGGCATAATGAGATTGAAGTCAGGGTTACTACATGTATGAATTAATACTTGTTATCGAGAATAACCGTAGTCATACGTGTACTAAAGAATACCATCGCAGATTAAGTGATGGATATGGATAGAAAAGAATATCAAACACTGAAGTTCAATATTTAGTGCCTAAAATTTAAATATTCGACAGGAGCGAGCTTTCTCTCCTTATCGGTGCCGTTCAAATTACATATCATTGTATTCCACATTAAAATGTTTAGTCAATCAATACATCTATTACACTATCAGCTTTTATAGCTACAAAGAGCAAATGATCTTACATAACTTTATCCCCAATCAAAGCCTGAACGGCACGTGTTATTACTTAATTTTTGAGTACATAATAATATCGCGGTATTAATCAATTTTATTATAGGTAGTATCCAAAATAAAAGTTATAAACTTGTACTTAGAATAGTTAGTTGGTATCGTGTATACTCCCCCTTTATAAGGCGATCATCTAGTCCTCGAGAGCAGCAACTTATCTGTGATTGACTACAAATAAGCATCTATTCTATATGAAGTTGACTATAGATGTCGATTGCAAGCAGTGACCACTTACCATGGTTGATTGCAGCCTTGTTCACTTCAGACGTATATACAAAATTTAAAAAATATTCTAAGCCGCAGTTACATATTAATAATGTCATTGCTCTCCCACGAGACGCTTTGACGTCACTCGGATGTATTCGGGAAACCGGAACAACTTCATATCTCTGACTGTGCGATATTTTGACAGAAGCTTTTTGTAGAGTGCCGATGTCATGAGAAGTGTTTCTCTGACTATAAAGAGAACCTGGTTTTCTGAGAATGAGAACCTATATAAAGAGATGTTATCTTAGTCTATATCTTCTAATTTTACATTTAACGTTGCACATAGTCAACTTCAAGACTACTCAAAACAGACTTTCGATTTCTTTTCATATAAATGTATTAAATATGAAAATTGCGTTTATATTTACATTTTGTCTTTTAAACAGTATGAATAGCTAAAAGTATCTTATAATAAAAGCATTATAGACATAAATTAAAAAAAAATGTCTGTGTGTTTGATCGAATCAAACCACAACTACTGAATTACATTTATCTGTGTGTTAAAATCACGGGTCACATTTAGTGTGAAATATGACTTTACTCTCTGAGACGCACTGACATCACCGAACTAGCGCAGGCACCCTGCTCCCGTATTCGGCCAACCGGAACAAGTTGACGGTGTTGACAGCTAGGTATTTTTGGCACGACGTTCTGACATTTAGTTACCCGGTGTGTGCCGTTGCCAAGGACGCTCTCTTTCGCCGGGAACCGATAACGAGGGGTTGGTTTCGATTCACCTTGATACGATTTTTTATTCTGTTTACGTTTACGCTACATTACTTTTATTTTATGAGTCGATTTCTTTGTTATTTGTTCATGTTTAAATTCCAGCAGGATATCAGAAATCAATGGAAACTATGTCCTAGATGGTCGAAAAGAAAACACGTTTTCTACACACATAGCCCCACACTAAGATTTTCTCCTGTGTCGTGGATACCATAGACACACAAACACCCAAAACCAGAACATGAATCTATAGTCTGGCTGAGAATCGAACCCGGAACCCATTGCGCGTCAGACCGGTATGGTAACCGCTCGGCCACGCGGGTCATCTATAACAATATTGATTTTTTAAATTGGGCAACTCAGTCGAACATATTAAGTCTACTAGCTGTACCCGCGGCTTCGCCCGCGTAAAAATGAGTGTATCGCAAAGTTTTTCCCGCACAAATCTCGACCCCGTTGAAATTAAATGATAAAAAGTAGTCTATAATTATGTTATTCCACAACCTTTTCTATAGTGCAAGTCCTATCCAAATGAGTTTAGCCGCTCGGCCGGCGATTACCCGGATATACAAAGAGTGAAGAAACGAATTTAAAATATGTATTTGTGGTTAGGATCATAATTGTTATGTAAAAATATTTTAAAAATTAGACAAATTAAAATTAGAATTTTAAAATTAGACGATTGTAAACCGCATTTCTTTGAATTAATTAACAATCTTAGTGGTCACACAATACCAAGAAGCACCTTGTAAACCAAATCCTCCACATTTAAACCAAAACGCATCGATTACAAAGATTGATTTTAACTTTTCTGTAGTATGTTTAAAAGTTCTAAGGGTGATGCTGCAGGGTGAAGTGCAATGTTTGTACTGGTCTAGTACAAAAAGACGCTACTCTTACAAACTCATTTTACATTCGTATCCTACTCAAAACTGGACACTATCAAGTGGTCAGATTACTATAATAGTGCACACGCATCGGCGGCCGGCTTGTATTATAGCATGCGCGAGCGAGACGGTTACCTACCCCTGCCGAGAGACACATCGCGATCTTAATTATTTTAAATCTCTAATATTTTTAAAGTATTTATGTGATGCATATAGTGTAAAAGCTAACGAATGCGTTTTATTTATATAAGGAATAATACCGAACAGAAGAAAACACACTCGAAATTAACGTAATATTTTTAGTTGAAATATGGAACATAAAAAAAAATATTGTGACTTAACCTTAAGTTATAGAGATATACTATCGCGGATTGATTTTATATTTAAGGTTGCAATCCAGTGTTTTGTAGCCCTTGACGGAATTATTAGTATTCAACATCAACATTTAATTTATCGATAGACTTCGTAGTTGTTTTGTAAATAACGCCACCTATCGCATTCAATGTAATTCAACATAGTAGTGGATAGATGGCGCAAGTATACCTAATATATAACTCATCGGTAATTCCTCGTAATTTTATATTGTAGGTAAAATGGTAAATTAAATCAAATTTATATCACATTTATTTGTATGTTAATTAATTGTTATCGATTTATAGGTATGTATTATTTCATAATGAGCTAAGGATCAGGATGACATCAGGGCAAAATGGCTAATATGGCGACAGTTGGAATTTGGAATTAAACAAAAGTCGCGATATACCGAGTTTTACAGATATATGTATGTTGTCGACTCAAAATCAATATTTTTTAATGTTTTATTATTGAGATAAGTTTTCAATCAAGTCTATCTTGCCCCTTGACGGAATTTTATTATCGTACCCTTGGAAGGAAATTATATAATTTGATACCTCTATTATCTTTAAACGTATTTATTTAATGCATACAGTGTAAAAGACAATTTTGATCTTTGTTATAATTACGAAGCTAACGAATGCATTTATTTACATAAGGATTAATACTGTACAAAAGACAACAGACTCGAAAATAACATATTGTTTTTAGTTAAAATATGGAACATAAAAATAATTATTGTGAGTTAACCTTAAGAGATGTAGATATGCTATCGTGGATTTATTTTATATTTAAGTTTGCAAACCAATGTTTCGTAGTCCTTGACGGAATTATTAGTAATTCAACATCAACATTTAATTTATCGATATTACTTCGAAGTTGTATTGTAGATAACGCCATCTATCAAATGTTCATTCAACGTAATTCAACAGAACAGTGATAGATAGCGCAAGTATACCTAATATTTAACTCGTCGGGAATTCCTCGTAATTTTATTCGTATCTTTCGCATTATAAATACATTTTCATATTATAAACCCATATTATGGGTAAATTAAATCAAATTTATATCACATCTATTTGAATGATAATTAATTGTTACCAATTTAAATGTATTATTTCTGAACGAACTCACAATGACGTCCAGGCGAAATGGCCAATATGGCGATTGTCATTTACATTGGAATTTAACAAAATTCGCGACATACCGAATTTTACGGATATACGTTGTCGACTCAAAATCAATATTTTTTAATGTTTTATTATTCACATAAGTTTTTAATCAAATCTACCATACCCCTTGACGGAATTATTAGTACACCTCTTTGTCAAAAGCCAATACGGAAATTGTCATTTGCATTGGAATTTAACAAAATTCGCGACATACCGAGTTTTACGGATATATGTTGTCGACTCAAAATCAATATTTTTTAATGTTTTATTATTTACATAAGTTTTTAATCAAATCTAAGATACCCCTTGACGGAATTATTAGTACAGCTCTTTGTCAAAAACGAACTACCATACAAACATTTATGCTCGATTTTAACATTTTCAACCCATTTTTTGAAATAAAAAGTAGCCTATAATGGATCCCAAGGTCACCACTATCTGTGTACACAATTTCATAAAAACCGGTTCAGTAGTTTTGGCGTGAAAGAGTAACAGACAGACAGACAGACAGAGTTACTTTCGCATTTATAATATTAGTAGGGATTATAAACAAAAAATCAGTAGACACTCCGTATAAAACGTTCCTTCTTACAACTTTGCAAAATGAATGGACACAATTAACTGCCAAATAACTTTTTAAATTTGTAAAGTCAATTCCTATGAGTAGCGACTATTATAAAATCAAAAGGTAGACAAACCATATTGGACGGTCTGCCATTAGTTCGTGGATGTCAAAGAAGTTTCTGTTCTGCGAACTAATAATGAGGGTCTTGTTTCGTTTTACCTTGAGACGTTTTTATCCTGTTTACGTTTGTGAGCATTGATAGCCTAATGAAAACTCCTGATTTCATTTTTCCTGATTTTTCTAAAACAATGTTAGTACGTATTAGAAATTAACCATCACTGCTTTGCGGTGAAGCAAAACATCGTGTCGAAACATAGTTATCTCAGAGTTGTTAAAAATATTTTCTTTACTTAACACAAACACACACATAAGCTACACATCAGTTAACACAAGTGACGGTTGAATTATATCTGCACTAATTACAAATTGTAAATCCGTAATTGTCTCTAAGTGTAACTATATCAGAATTGTACCTCTATTATTTCAAGAGCTGTGAATTTTGTTAATAAATGATTTTTAAGCCATAGTTAACTTATTTAGTTAACTATGGCTTAAAAATCATTCTCAGAAAACACCCCAGCAGTGGATTAGTATGGGGTTGAAGGTCCATTTATGTCAGTTACATGACTATTTTTATTTATTTATAGTCTCACCAACAGCATTACATACAAAAATTACAAAATAACTTACAACTAGATTAAAAGAACTGGTATGTATGCCAGTTACGGGTGGGTACGTCAGTCACTAATATCATTGTACTAACATTACATAAGATTATTGATCTTTGGATATGCTAACTAAAGAAAAAAATGAAATAGTAGGTATATAAAAAAAAATAAGAAGGAATAAAATACATGGATAAAATGTGGCATATACCTACATTTTTTTTATTTTTTATTTATTTGACTGAAGTAGCAAACGAGCATGCAGTACACCTGGTGATAAGTGGTCACTGCCGCTCATGGACACCTATAATCAACTTCATACAGAACGTGGGTTCCATCTGAAGTCAATCACAGATGTGTCACTACTCCCGAGGACTATGATGGTCGCCTCATATAAACTGCTGTCCACACCCTATCTATCGAAACGCAAGAAATGCTTCACGCTAGAAATACGTGTGGCGGTGGTACTTCCCCGGTCGAACTACACTGGTTCTACCACCTTCAAAATTTCAAATGTTCATGTTCAATTGTAAGCATGTCGTCAATGTTGAGAAACAATATATTTTTGTCAGATTTAGATAACTTAACTCTTTGTTACAATTGTTTGAATGTCCTGACGTTATGATGATCAATCATCTATATCTTGGTTTACATCTGTGACGAAAATTATGTAATATATCATTTTTGAAGAGATGTATTGCTACAGATATCGAATACATTCTGCTATCACAAATAGTTTTCTCCAGCATGGCCTTATTTCGCAAGTGGAAACTTGCAAATGATCAACACAATCTAATGAACTCGTGAACTCATTTGACTATTGAAATCACCAATGTCTAAAGATCTTCTAAAATGATGCCAATAGCTTGAAGGTGGTAGAACAATATAGTTCAACCGGAGAGGTACCACCGCCACACCTATTTCTAGCGTGAAGCATTTCTTGCGTTTCGATGGAAGCGTGAGGTTGCCGGCACACTTTTATATGAGGCTGTGATCCTGTGATTGACTTTAGATAGAACTTATGCTCTAAGTTGTTTACAGATGTCCATGGGCGGCAGTGACCACTTACCATCAGGTGGAATGCATGCTCGTTTGCTACTTCATTATTATATAAAAAAGCTCATCGCATTGGCTAAGCGCAACAAAGTTTTGATAAAATAGGAAATTCCTTTAATATAAACTGACAAACGAGCGTGCGGTCCACTGTATTTAGTAAGTGGCTAATGCCGCTCATACATATGTGTACTCAAACTCAGGTGAGAATTTCACCTAAGTTTGGTCATAAACGCCTCAAAATGTCTCCCTTACCAGAACAGCAGCTCTTAACTGTGCTGTTATAAGTTACAAATATGTGGGGCAGAGTAGCCTCCATAATTGAATCTCATAAGGTTCTACTAAGTTCAACTCCCAACTTATTGTTTCCCCTAGAACATTATCGTTTATATGTAAATAACGAAATTCTAATACCGAAACGAACTTCTAAAAAGCAGACGAGTTTCTTCGATTCGTCGAATTGAAGACACATCTCTAACATAGAGAGAAGCCGAAGCCGATGCAAATTGTGCCAATAACAATGTTCCAGAAACCTAAATTTACTTTTAATATTGCAATTTTAATTAGGCCACTGATTCCGAGTACTGGGCTCATTGAAACGTCTGAGCGACAATTTGTTCTCTGGAAAGTTTTATAGATTCTAACTAGGCAAACTTGTAATTACTAGTTTACGCCGTATACAGTCTCAGTTCTACACATACAACTTACGTTTTAATTTAATTGAACTACGTAAAGGTCGTGTCTCATGTGACGAAACTTAACCTGTGCTACGAGAACTTAGTAAGATAGTTAATGAAGGGCTTGTCAATAGTCTTCATTACTAAAGTGAAAAAAATGTATAAGCTTGTCTCTTTTAGTACTAACGTACGTACTTGTGTCTTTTATCAAGAAATATTTTCGCCCTTAATACTGTAAAATGGGATAATGAAATAGGACGAAAATTATACGAGGCGGTCTATGTTGGCAATAGCTATCGGATGTACCATCGCTACTTATGTCTTGCATTAACTTCTTAAAATCGTCCCTATAGTTTCATACTTATCTAGAAAAAATGGAGCATTGAGTTTAATTTCTTGTTAATTTTGTAGTAAACATTTCTTGCGTTTCGATGGAAAGGTGTGGTTGCCGGCACACTTTCACATGAGGCGATCATCATAGTCCTCGGGAGTAGCATCGCATCTGTGATTGACTACAGACGGAACCCATGTTCTGTATGAAGTTGATTACAGATGTCCATGAGCAGCAGTGACCAATTACCATCAGGTGGACTGCATGCTCGTTTACTACTTCAATCAGATAAAAAAGTAAATGATAGCAATGATAGCAGAGATGATAGCAAGATAACATACGTATCTACATATATTACTATGTAAAATTTAAATTTTGGAAATAAATTCTGATTTGAGATTATTTTTATTACACTTATAGCATAATAAATAGTAAATCTTTTATTTAAATTGTAAATTTTAGGATTTAGAGCACCTACTAACAGTAACACAATTATATACCTGTCCAATAAAGATTCTAATCGCATAGGCTTATCTTCAATACCTATGTCATGTATGACACATCGGAAGTCCTTATCGTATATTATTGTCAGTCGCCAATAAATGTAGAATTTATTGACGACTGACAATAATAATATTTACTTCCAACCTAAATTATATTGTTTATTATCATCAATTGCCCAATATAGTGCATATTCATACACATGGAAGGGTATGGTTGCCGGCACACTTTTATATAAGGCGACCATCATAGTTCTCAGGAGTAGCAACGCATCTGTGATTCACTTTAGATAGAACCCATATTCTATTCGAAGTTGCTCACCGATGTCCATGGGCAGCAGTGGCCATTTACCATCAGGTGGACTGCATGCTCGTTTGCTACTTTAATTAGATAAACAAAAAAACATGTCCTTATTCAAGATCAATAAGATTGAGATAAAATAGATTTTTGGTGTTATTGTAGCGTAAACAAGTTATTTCTGTTTTTTTATATTAGTTTATATAACCATTTGTCGTTTTGACATTACCAAACCTACAACTTTTTGTAGAATCCGAAATATCCGTGCCCATTATCGTCACTCTGCTGGGCACAGGTCTTCTCTCAGAATGACACGGTTTTAGGCCATAGGCCACCGCGCTGGCAATGTGCGAATTGGTACACAAAATATTTAAATTTGGGTGGTAATATCTACTTAGTGTTTATTGCATATTCACGCACATTTGCGCACGCACACACAAGTATGCACTTTTATAAGAGTTTTTAAAGCTGTGTAGTACCTTATGTAGCAACCCAATTCAAGTCAGCACATTGGCCCTCACGCCTTATTTTATCTTCTGTATGTACACTATATCCGTGTTAATTAACTTTTATATGTCAATCTATTCATTTAATACATTTTAAATACCTCAGCTGAGGAAGGAAACACATGAAGTTCAATTCCCACGCGAATCGCTCGGATGAGGGTCTATTCATCAACAGCTGAGCGGAAAGCGTCCCCGTACTTCCTCCAGTACGTTACGTATTCGCTTACATGGATTTATATCGTAAGACTAGATGTGCTCTTGCTCGATGGGATAGTCTCGAAAATGTTGATACTACGATCCGATGAAATCACAGAATTTGAAGCAATCGTCGTCTTTATTCTAATAAACAAACATTTATAACCATAGCTTTTACACATTTATAACCATATCGAAATTGAAAAGTACTAACAGTACACATTTGCTTTGAAATAGGATCTGCGTGCAAAGAAAGATATTCTAAAGTCTTACTAGTTCATATTCTTTAAATGTAATCAGAAGTTTTTTTTCTTGTATAGGTCTATTAAGGCTTATAAATTATATTTTTTCCTATTACTCTTTTAATTTATGTAAGTGATATGAAATCATCATCATCTGTTCTACATATGATTTGCTTAGGAATGTCCGTAAACAGCAGTGATAACTCACCGTCAGGTAAATTGCTCGTTTGCTACTCAACCTTATCTATATAAAAAATGAATGTTTGTCTGTATGTCCTGTATAGAATCGTAAACTATTAATTTGATCATGATCTTTAGCAAAGTTGTTATTCATGAGCTCGCGAACGTTTCTGGTGTATTTTCTTTTTTGGGATGCGTAGCAACGCGCGCAGGGTACAGCTAGTATTATATAAAACATCCGAAAGATTTACCAGTTAGGCGCATCTATTTTATAATTTACATCTACGTTCTCACACATAACGTCGTCTATAACGGCAAAAGCGAAGTCATTAATTAGCTTTGACGTCGTGAGATTGATGTAACTCTATAGTCTATGTATTTGGAAATAATTTGTGGATTTACTTTAATATTAGGCTATTAGACTGCTTATTTGATAGTGGCGTACCGTGTGGGTTCATGCTGCCCAGGGCCGAGGTTGGATTCGCCGTCCGCATATATAGAAAGAAGAAAAATGTAAAATCAAATTAGTTTTAACAGCTGTCTCTGCAATTTATTTAAAAAACAAATTGTCTACCCACCTCAATAGTTTTGCTTCCTACGACTGAACTCTAAGATAATTAGCGTATATTTCTGTATAGAGTTACACTCATTGCATATGTAGGTAATTCACGTCTTCCTTTTTATAAATGTTGTACATGCCTATAATTAGCTTACATACCAGTGTATTTTATTTTAATACATTATGTGATTTGTGTATGTTATGCTGTTGACATGCCAAATGAAAAAAAATTACCACCAAAAAAATCTTTTGCCACTCCTTAAAATTGCTGCCCGAGGGTGCAATTTGATATTCAAAGTTTTTCGTACAGAAAACACCAGTTATATAATACAAACACCCCATTCGACCCCAACGCAATTTGGTTACAGTGTCGTGGTATCACAGTCTATAGTATATTCTTACGAGAATAAAGATATCTCAAATTTCAATCACCAAAGTCACCAAATTGCTCTTCCACGCAGAGAGTTCCGGATTCAATCCGACATATCAGATATCCGTGGGCGGTATTGACACTTACAATCAGGTGGACTGCATGCTCGTTTTTTACTTTAATCTTATTAAAAAAAACAGTTTGAAAAGTATGGGATATTTTGTTCGCTTTACGCAGGTTTATTTAATTTATTTTTACGCAGCTAGCTAATGCGAAAACATCATCAAGTTCGGTCAAAGCCGTTTCCAAAATTAGATTGTACAGACGGCCAAAACAATTTCAAAGCTAATTTTAATGTTATGTTTATGCGTAAAGGTAAGAAAATTGTAATGTTTCTTCTACGTTGCTTTTTATACGAAGTTTTGCGAATGAGAGCGAGGGATCATACGAGAGGTCGACGAACTCTTATTAGTTAGGTTATTTACAACTTTTGCTCCTTCAGTAATGTACGAGAGATACTCGTATATTTCAACGACCTAGTGGTAATCTAGATATTCGTTGTTTTAGTCGTTGATAAAATACCGTAGTAGTTGGGTTCATTATGTTACGTCGTATAAACATTGTTATTGTTTCAGTTTTCGACCATATCTTTTTTTTGTTCTCGAGGGGGAAAGCTTCAGAAGGTACCCGACACAGTGGGAGCGATGCAGGGTTATGTGGGATTTTTACCGCATTTTTAACGCAACCGGAATCCTCCGAGCGCGTTGCCCCATCGGGCTCCTCCCGGGTGGGCGGTTGGGCCCACCGCTCCGTCTAGTCTTTACGACGGTATGCGACTACACATACCGCCGTCCTACCCGGGATCGCCTGACCGAACGGTTCGAGCTTCCACTCAGCCGCCTGCAACCCCGGAAGCCCCTTTTAGTCGCCTCTTACGACAGGCAGGGGATGCCGTAGCCCTATTCTGATCCCGGAACTACAGGGACGAACCCTGTGGTCTAAGTTTAGAATCCTCTTATAAGATCGATTCGTCTTATGCAACACCATACAAAAAGAAAGGCAACATTCATTAACTGGCAAATAATCTTCTGATAACAAAGATACGAGAAACGGTGGCGTCGTAAGAGATGAACCTGTTCTACTACTTTTAAAGTATTATAACAGATATTATCAAAATGTTATATATCTCCACATTTCTGCATTATTTTGTATTTCAAGCAATATTCGAACGAGGGCGGAGGTTCAGACAAGAGGTCGACGACTTCTATATTTTGTCATTTAAATATTGCTCGTATTACTCATCCTCGAAGGAGTAATAAAATATATTATATGAACCTTATTTGCTATGATCATATGGATGCTTTTCTGCATTGGCTGAATAATATCACTCTCTCTCTTCCCGTGGATGTCAGGAGGTTTTTAAGGGAGATGTGATGGATAGCAGCTTCTCCCCGTAACAACCTATGTCTACCTACACGCATGCCAGGCGGTATATATATACAAAATATTACGGCGCTCAAATTAGCAATTTATCACAATTTTCTCATAAAATATTCTCCAACCATAAAGTTGCCGCGCCGTAAATTTAAAGTTTCGCAAAATTTCGGCCGCCGAATAATGCGATAAATCTTAAGCGCTGAATGTTTAACTTCGCTAAATTAGGATAGGTTTTACGATCGCACTAAAACAAGTGTACTGTAATTTCATTTGTGTAATGAACTGAAGTCAGGGTGTGGTGTTGTTCGCGCATTTCCCCCGGGATTGCTTTCAAATTAATACGGATGACTGGGTTTTTTATGTTTTTGTGACATTGTTGCTTTGTTGAAGTACGCCCGCGGCGCCGCCCGTGTTCGTATTTGCACGGTTTTTATTATCGAAACATTTTTGGAGTACGATATCATATGAGGACCCGCTTGGTGTAGCGGTCACCATTATGTCAATCTTACACAGTTGGTTCAGAGTAAGTTCTATAGATCCAGTTATTATTTATTCAGATACCTGAATGATAAATTTACATTCCTGTTCTGGGACTTCGTATTTGTATATTCATCCTTGAGTGGGTCCATGGCACCCGCGAAATAAGATATCTTCGTGTCGCAGCTTGAGTGAAGAAAACGTTACGTAAAATCCATTATATGCGTCAAATTGACTTCCCTTCTTTGAAATCGGCCAAAATTTATTTTATTATGTGAATAGGAGTGCTTATAGCTCACCTGTTTCTGAAGGGTCGTTGTCATCCATACACATCAGCCTTCTTTCTGCCTTTTAGATTGTAATCATTTAAGCTAGAACTAGGCACAAATTTTATCAATGGCCGCTGGTAAATTTTTCATAATGGCAGACTTGTAGGCGCGCCAAAAACGCTAGTTCCACGTTATAAAAAAATACACTCGAATTAAGAACCTTCTCCTTTTTGGAAGTCGGTTAAAAATATATTCCTATATATATATTATTTAAATTATATTATAATAGTTCATTAATCCTTCCCATCTACTTGTTTCACAGAATTTTATCTAAACATAGATGTGTCACCTTTGTACTTAAAAGGACAATCCCTTGCCATTTTTGCTGTTTTAGAACTCTGAATGGAGCCTTCTCGAGTCCTTGCTTTCATGGAGCTAATTGATAGTTCCAATGATCTCGTCTAGACGTTTCAATTGCGCTATTTCTGTGTACCCACTAAGTTACGTGCTTACGTGAGGGGGATGCCATCAATAGAAAGAATACTGACTTATGTATACTGACTGTGCGTCAGTTGTTTGGAAAGTTATTGTAGAAAAAATATATATACGTGACGAATAGATAACCTCTTTCCTTTGGGAAGTCGGTTAAAAACGAGGGAACCGAAACTGTATTCAGTATATATTTAACTATTTAAAGCTGATTTATTTAAATGGTGATGAGAAATGATTTTAATGTACCTAACTCAAATGAGGTCTAGCCATTCCGTCTTTCTGGAAAAAAAAAAACATTAAAAATGACAGTGACCGTTTTATTGAAATTAAAAAGATATAGACCTATATAAAAAATAAACATAGACCTCCCTCCCTTTTTGAAGTAAGCTCAAAAGCAATAAAGCGGTATATACTGAAAGGCATTCTGCCTTTTACCCTGTCGTTCTCTTATGAATATCGTCAAAGTCATATTGTTATTAAAATTTACACTGAACCCAATTTTCATGTATAGTATTTCCACTATCACCCAGACGCCTGGGGTGGGATCGATACGCGACCTTTCGAAACTATATATTTTCATAAACGTTTTCAGTAACCCTAATTTACATATTCATTGAGCATCGAACTTTCGAAATTGTTTAGGTATTGTAAATAATTTACATGCGGTGTCTGGTAGGTAGGTATAGTAAATAGGGTGTTGAATTTAAACGATAGCCTAAGGATATAAATAATTTTCTATGTACTTTCCGTGATCTTAGCAAAAACGGACAGAAGTCTGAATTTTGCCAAATTAAGTGAAAGGCTACTGAAATTATTGTAATAACGGTATTTTTTGATAAATCCCTACTTTTCTAACACTGAGATCTATCGGTAGATCTTTTTCGACCAAAAACCTTAGATTTTGGGTACTGCTAGTAGATAATTGCTACATGCTAGTATGCATAATATGTCCTCCGTAACACCTATTTCCCCCTTGTAGCATCTAGAGCAGTTATAGCCTAATGGTTGAAACTTGCACTCTCGATCGGGAGGACCGAGGTTCAAACCCAGACAGACGCACCACTGATTTTTCTAAAATGATGTGCGTATTAGAAATTAATTATCACTGCTTTTTGGTGAAGGAAAACATCGTGAGAAACCTACACACCGGAGAGTTCTTTAGAAAATAAAAAGTTCTCGGAGGTGTGTGAAGTCCACTAATTCACACTAGACCAGCGCGGTGGACTATGGGCTAAAACTCTCTCATTCTGAAGCATGACCCGTGCCCAGCAGTGGGCCAATAATGGGTTGACTATAGCAATCTATCAGTACCACCACTCTTTTCTTCTTGGGCGACTCGTTTACAAAGATTGTTTTCGTTGTTACGAAAGTAAGTTGTTATGAAGTGGCTGTTAAAGGCAATCTATACTATAATAAATCTGTAAGAGGTCGCTGTCTGTACATGGAATAAATTTAGGTGAAAACCATTTCTAGAGGTCTTTAATACGATATAGAACTCAAAATAATGGTTTTTAGAAATCTTTTCTGTTTGTCTGTTTATCTGTTTGTCTGTTTGTCTGTGTGTTTGAAAACGCTAATCTCAGAAACGGCTTATCCAATTTGAATTAAAATTTACCAATGTGTTGTGGGAAACTTCACTTAACATTTAGTGTTTATTTTATGTAAATCGGTTTACGAATAAAAAAGTTACGTCAATTTAAAACTACGCAGTATTTATTCTGTGTTCGATAAGTGTTAATAAGATAAGTAACTGCATAGTTGAATTGGTTGAAACTAAACATGTTATGGTCCGTAAAATGTATTCCTTTGTTATGTATTTTTTATTGGTTAAGTGTGTACCTATGTTATTCGATACTATACAAATCTATATCTCTATATCTATATATACTTATATAAAAACGAAAGGATGCTCTCTCACTCATCTATTGAATAAACATCGTAGAGCCTAAACTGCTAAAGATACGAATATGATTTTTACTAGTGGTTCCTTTTATCACGTAGACGTCAGTTAAGAATGAATTTTCTGATCCCCCCCCCCCCAATTTAACCCAAATAGGAGATGTAAGTTTGTATGAAATTTCGAGGGCATCTCAATAAAATTTAGAATTTCGCTTTGATTTTTATGTTAAAACATCGTTTCAAACCGACTTCCAAAAAGGAGGAGGTTATCAATTCGTCTGTATTTTTTTTTAATTTTTTTTTAAATTTTATATTTGTTACTCGATTTCTCCGCACTGGGTGAACGGATTTGTATATATTTTTTTTCATTTGAAAGGTAGTGCGTGTCATCGGGTCCCATTTATTTTTAGTTCGCTTTTGACAGTGGCATCCATAAAAAAAGCGCATAAGTCTGATATTTGCATTAACGATGTGCGCGATAAATAGATGAATAACTCCATTTCCCGCCAACCGATGATTTTTCTTTTATTTGAAAGAATGTACTTCAAGGGTACTCTGATGAGTTTGATACGGTTCTGGTCATAGGATCCATTTCTTTGAAACAAATTAACGAAATTAGCGATACTCGACCAAACCTAAGCTGTAGGAGTCCAATTGACACATTGACACATGATGAAAATTTTGACCTTTAACTCCTCAACCCTGATGATGCAGGGATACTTCAAGCCTAAGGCATAGAAATTAGCTATTTAGTGCTTTCAGGTATGTAATATAATTACTAAGCAAAGACACATGATGAAAATTTTGACCTTTAACTCCTCAACCCTGATAATGCAGGGTACTTCAAGCCTAAGCCATAGAAGTTATCTATTTAGTGCTTTCGGGTATGTAATATAATTACTAAGCAAACACACAAGATGAAAATTTCGATCTTCAACTCCTCAAGCCTGATGATGCAGGGTACTGCAAGCCTAAGCCATAGGAGTTGGCCATTTAATGCTTTCGGATATTTAATATAATTACTAAGCAAAGACACATGATGACAATTTCGACCTTAAGCTCCTCAGCCCTGATGATGCAGGGTACTGCAAGCCCAAGCTATAGAAGTTGGCTCGCAAGTGCTTACGTATAAGTAATAAGAATACTAAGCAAAGACACGGGATATATTTTTTACCTCCAACTCCTCCCTGATGATGCGGGATAGTGCAAGCCTAAATTATAAAAGGTAGTCACATAATGCTTACGGTTGTTTTTAGTATATATTATAAGTTTAATGACAGCTTATTAAACTGAAATGTGATTAATAAATTAAACTTCAATTCGTCAACCCTGATAATCTAAGTACACAATCTACTTAAGCCGTATGAGTTTGGTACTTATTGATTACAATACATTACAACCCGTTGAGAGAACATTATGATGAAAAGTGTCACTTTGAATACCTAAATCCTGAAAATGCAGGAGTATTGTCATGTTATTGTTAAGAGTTGGATTTAGCTGTAGCTTTTTAAACAGGATGGGTTAGGTTAGGTTGGAACATAAAAGAAAACATAAAAAATAAGCGAGCAGGGTGCGGCAGCGCCCTGCGAGCGGGTGCGCCCTGTTCGTATGAATTGTAAAAGTGTTTTGATTATGTCTTCTGCTTTACAAAGAACAATGCGGGATTTACGCACACAAATAACACGATGCACCTCTTAAAAGATCTTATATTTGGCCACATGAAACAAAATAGGAACTTAGAATATATGTCGCTGTTCAGTGATATTCCAATTTTCTAATGATTTACTTCAAGTAGATAATAGTGTTTTGTTATCCGGAAAAGTTAAAATCAACCTTTATATCGATACGTCTTCGTTTAAATGTGGAGGAGTTGGTTGAAAAAGTATATTCCGACATTGTTAATACAACCAATAACACTATAAATTGGTTGTAAAAGACGGTTATATACCCACCCACCAATGAACGTGTCGATAAAATAAATGATTTTTTTTTTAATTTAAAGCAGCGTCACAGATCTACTTCGGTAGGCAGAGTCATTGAGATGGAGGAAGCAGTACATTATCCAACAGAATTTTTGAATTCCTTTATGCCTTCGGAACTCCTGAACATAAATTAATATTAAAAGTAGTTTTACCTATAATCTTACTTAGAAATTTGAATCCGCCAAAATTACTTCAAATAGTATTTTCCAATTCGGAAAAGTACAAATCAATCTTTATAATCGATACATTTTGGTTCAAATGTGGATGAGTTGATTGAAAAAAGTATCCCGATATTGTGAATTAGACCACTAAGAATGTAAATTGGTTCAAAAAAGCTATTTACAATATTAGAATTCGTCTAATTAAAAAAAAAAACATAACAATACGTTCCTACCCACAAATACACACTTTAAATTCGTTTTTTCACTCTGTGTTTGACCACTTAATCCTTGAGCGGCCAAACCGATATTAATGTTAATACTTTTTATCACAGAATTTCCACGGTGTCGAGATTTGCGCGAGAAAAACTTTGTGACACGTTGATTTGCACGCGGGCAAAGCCGCGGGTACAGCTAGTACGTAATAAGTCTTTATAAATGGGAAAGAAACAAAACAATTACGTAAAGAAAGGGTTGCGTTATTAATTTTGTTTTTGATTCTTGTTTTTATTGTGTAATAATTTTGTTTTTTAACGTGATTTTGTCTTTTTCTCGTTGGTAACCTGTTATATATTATTTTAAAATATAGTGAACAGGATAGTTACCTATAATTACAAATTCATCGAAAGGTTGAAATTTGAGGACTGGCAAAACCTCTGTTTATGTTTACGAAAAAAGGAAGTTAAATTTACAGCGATTGTATAAAATTGCAAGTTTATCGTCTGTTCATCGATGCTATTTTTTTTTTCTTTTTTATCTGACTGAATTAGCAAACGAGCATGCATAGCAACGTCCACCTGATGGTAAATCAGTGCCGTCCATGGACATCTGCAATCAACTACATACAGAACATGGGTTCCATCTGAAGTTGATTACAGATGCGTTGCTACTCCCAAGGACTATGATGGTCGCCTCATGTGAAATTGTGCCGGGTGTGGTTATACACCCTTCTATCGAAACGCAAGAAATGCTTCACGCTTGAAATAGGTGTGGCGGTGGTACTTCCCCGGTCGTTCACGTCGACTATCAAATAAATGACGATGTTACATTGTTAACGTAACTAAACGTTTTGGTTTGAACGAGACCGTCCCGTTTTTTAGTTTTCCTTCCCGAGATTCCCAAAAAAAATTTCGATATGCAATACGTCCTTTTTTGCGAAATTGATCCGTTTTCTCAAAACTTGTTCAGGATATTGAATTGTGGACTTTGTTTCGCAAACAAATTTTCGCAATATTGTTCGCTTGCAGATTTTCAAAAGTTTCTCTTATGAGTCAACTGGATTAATCGATACAAACCGACGTCCCGTTGAAGGAATCATAAACGGTCACATTAAGAGTGATTCATCATTAATCATCAAGCATCAAATTATATCTTATATTCACCATTCACGAGGATATACAAACTGCAATGTTATGAAATACAAGCTGCATTTTTTTTTTAATAATACGTGAAGCAAAAACTTGTGATTCGTCTTTAAGATACATGCCGCGGACGGAGGAGGATGAAATTATGCACGGTTATAGTTGATGTAGGGAAAGATTACCAAATGCTAATATTTTTTCCAAATAATGCATTATACATACTTAAAATCAACTAAAAACGCATTACATTGCATTTGACACAAACACATAAATAATAAACGAAATATAACATTCAATGTCTTACTACGAAAACACATAACTTCAAAAATGAAAGATGTCTTTGTCAAAATACCCGTTATTGCTTTTAAATGCAGCTTTGTCAATTAAACCTCTTTTTACCTTTCGGGTGTATTAAAATAACTTGAAAATATAGTAAAATTTAATTGAATTTGGGAAATACTTTGGACAAAATCAAGTTTAGTTTGTAACTTAAATTACGGCCGAATTTCAACCGTATCGACGGGTGACTAGTGTTATGAAACACCGCAAATGTTGCGACGTGTATAATAATAATAATAACGTTTATTTGCTCTCACAAAAGGTCTTATGTACTAGGCTACAACTAGGCTTATATTTTAGGGCAATACAGTAACCTTCCTTAGTGAGAGCCTGGTTCCTGTTGTAGGCTTTTACAAGCCTGTGATACAAGTCACCAGCGCCCTTCCACGGACAGTTTGTGATTGTATAGTAAGTACCTAGTCGAGTAATTGCAGCGTACACAAAATTTAATTTAACATTTGGAATACGTCTATTTGGTATTACGTGTATGAGGAAATGCTTCACGTAAGTGGTTTCATCTTTAAAGGTGGTTCGTGCCACTTGACCCTGTTGTACCTCGTTTATGAATCATCGAACGATCTTTGGTATTTAGAATCGTGCCTGTATCCCAATCTAACAGATTTCCTCGAAGTAGTTTTTAGATGGAACCCAAATAGTGGATTATTTTTTCCTCCTTTCCTTTTTTAACACTGTTTCAATTGAAGATTGTCTCGTTCAAATGAAACTAAGATATGACAACAGTCAACTCTACTAGTTTTAGGGGATCGTATGTTGTTAAGACTCTAGTAGCAACGAAGTGTACACCACGACCTTCCACCGAAACGCATTAACTGCTTTATGCTAGAAATAGGCGTGGCGGTGGTAAATCCTCGGTCATACCATACTCGTTCTCTACCACGAACAATTAATCACTAGTGACTTATCAGTTAAATCATTTTGACAGCAGAAGAAAAGAGCTATCATTAAGTTATGCTTTTTATGGGTTACTATTTTTTTTTTTTGCTATCGGAAGGGGAAACCTTCAAAAGGTACCCGCCGCCATGGGAGCAACGCCGGGTTATGTGGGATATTTACCTCACTAACCCCCGCCCCGGTGGCTGTCCTCGGCGCTACGTGGAGGCCTCCGGGTCCTCCAACGGAACACAACCGGAGTCCTCCAAAGCAATGCCCCCTATGGGCCCTTCCCCGGTGTTTATGGATTACTAGGCTTTTCCCTCGACTTCGCCCGCTTCGGTCTCGTCTACCATATGAGTATGTGTTAATCTAGCTCATAACCTATGTGTGCCAATCGGCCCGGCACTTTTTACGAGAAAGAGACAATCACACATACATTATCACAAACTTTTGCGTTTATCATATTAATAAGATAAGATTTCCTGACTTATTGTTCACGGCAGCGGTCGACCACCTTTTGGCAGGCAAGGGCCACGAGGCGGCAAAGTAAACTAATGAATAAGGATAAGAAAACTTTATTTCCAAACGCACATACAAAATAAATTTAAGAAAAATATTAAAATTAATAATGATAACAACTGTGAAAGAAGACAAGACGTAAACAAGACACGATATGTCGAGACACGGAGTAATACATGAAAAACTTAACATAATGTTATATTTTTTAAACTTATTTCCCTATGCATGAATGTCGCAATTTGGGAATGCTGGTTTACGGAAAAATGGTTTTGATACCAAAATCTGGCGCTTCAGCTAAGTGCAGTGACCACTGAGCAGCTCAATTTTCTTACCCAACTAAACGCAGTCAACGTCATTCCATTAAATTACAGCGATTGCTCATTAAAATTATTACAAAAGCCGATAACAAATAACATGTAATAAGTCGAGGAAAGTGGTAAATAACACGTGATTTTTGTTTACGAATCGTGTAACCTAATGATCTTGGCGTATAACGTAATTGACTTCTACTACGGAACATATTAATAAACTGACCTTTAGTATTTCCTCTGGGATACACGTGTAAAGTAAATGGGTGTTAATTGAGAATATTCAGGTGGAACCAGTGTAGCTTGACCGGGGTGATACCACCGCCACACATATTTCTAGAGTAAAGCAATTCTTGTAGACATACACGCTTTCTACGCTCATAGCCCCACACGAGGATTTTCTCCTCTGTCGTGGGTACTATGGACACACACAAGTCGACTACACAAACACCCAGACCCAGAACATGAGTCTAAACTCACCATTCGGATACTTGTCTGGCCGGGAATCGAACGCGGGACCCATTGCGCGTCAGAACGGTATGGTAATTCATTGCATTTCGATGAAAGGGTGCGGTTGCCGGCACACTTTTATTTGAGGCGACCATCCTAGTCCTCGGGACCTCCAACGCATCTGTGATTGACTTCAGATAAAGTCTTTGAGTATATATTAAATAGGCATATCACGAGCAAAATTAACACCCAGCTTAGTGATGTACAGCATGGATTTAGGGCTGGTAGATCTACTGTTACAAATCACATCAATTTCGTAGATTATGCAGTTACAGAGATGGACTTTAAAAAGCAGGTGGATACTGCTTATTTTGATTTTAAAAAGGCTTTTGATCGCGTCAGTAATGACTTGCTGTTAAAAAAAATTTCGGCCATAGGTTTTACTCCAAAATTGTTAAATTTATTTGCGAGCTATTTTGCAGACCGAATGCAATATGTACAACTCTCTGGATTCCGATCTGACCCATACGTAACGCGCTCTGGTGTCAGTCAGGGTAGCACGCTTGGACCGACCCTATTTTTGATAATGTTAAATGACTTGCCGAATGTCGTCAGATCAGCGAAGTGCTTGATGTTCGCTGACGATCTGAAGCTTTTCTTGGGTGTTGAAACTGTAGTCGACTGCGAGTCGTTGCAAAGAGATATCGATGAAGTTGTGAGATGGAGTGAGCGAAATCAGTTAGAGTTTAATGTATGTAAATGTAAAGTTATTACTTTTACTCGATCCCTTTCACCGATTTCTTACAATTATAACATTAGCGGGAACTCCCTAACACGCGTTAAGCACGTACGTGATTTGGGTCTGTGTCTGGACGCTGAATTGACATTTAATACACACATCTCCGAGTTATGTAACCGATCATATAAATCCCTCGGTTTTGTTATACGACAAAGTACACGGTTTTGCGAAAGAAATACAATAATTACTCTTTACAACGCATTCGTGCGAAGTCAATTAGAATATAATTCAATAATTTTTGATCCCCATGAATTTAAATATACACTCATGCTTGAGAAAATACAAAAGAAATTTGGTCGTTACCTATATAAGAAAACGTATGGCTACTATCCATTTATGTATCCATCATTATTTGTGGCAGGTATGGTTGGTATCGAAACATTGGCTTTTAGACGTAAGATTGCCTTATTGATACATTATTACCAACTTTTAAACAATACAATTGATAATCCCACCACTTTGTCTCGCCTCTCGCTGTTTGTCCCGGAGCGGTTGGCTCAGCGGCGCCCGCGGGCCGTGTTCGCGGCGCCGCCGGCGCGCACGCTCACGGCGCGGCATGCCCCCACGACTCGAGCTATACGATTGCTCAACATTTCGATTGCTCAGGAACCGGATATCGATGTTTTCCATATGTTATTTAAAGATTTTTGCAGTTCTGTCAGAATTGTATACAGTTTTGCCTAATTTTATATTGTTTTTACTCTAACAAAATGTATTTGTTGTTAATCATATTAGCTTGTAGTGCGCATTGGCTTTGCTGTAAGCACAACAAGCGATTGCTTTTAAATAAATAAATAAAAAAAAAAAAAAAAAAACCTATGTTCTATATGAAGTTGCTTACAGATGTCCATGGGTGGCAGTGACCACTTAACATCAGGTGGTCTGCATGCTCTTTTGCTACTTCGTTATTATTATATAATGCTCGTTTGATACTTCAATCCAATAACAAAAATCTACTACGTAACGTAAATAATGAGCTGACCTCTAACATCCAGATTCACGTGTAAAATAAATGATTGTAATTGAAGACGTTTCGAGGAAAATGTTTGTTCCATCTAACGAACGAAACGGAAGTTTCTCCGAGGAGTCGATAAGAAAGTTCAATTATCTCCGCAACGTATATGGTGTTCCGTGTCACGTTATACCCTGTCTGCTATCCAATTGCTGTTGTTTATCACCATTGATTTTATTGTTTCAATTAAAAAAGAGAATGAAATACTTTAAGCGTAAAGAAATGAAGTAGAAGAAAAATAAAAAGAGTAATAGTAGATTTATGTATTGATTAAATACAAAAGAAAAGATAAGAGCTGGAAGAATATCGATACAAGGAGACATTTGAAAGTTTTTGAGTCAATTACACTTCTACGACTATAGTATTGCTAGCTCTACGCGATGTGGCTGCCTTAAAAAATGCTAAGCATTTTCATCCCCAAAAATCACAAAGGACACTAATGATTGATCTTTTTTTATCTGACTGAAGTAGTAATCGAGCATGTAGTCCACCTAATGGTAATTGATCACTGCCGCTCATGGACATCTGTAATCAACTTCATACAGAACATGGGTTCCATCTGAAGTCAATCACAGATGTGTTGCTACTGCCGAGGACTATGGTGGTCGTCTCATATAAAAGTGTGCCGGAAACCACACCCTTCAATTAAAACGCAAGAATTGCTTCACGCTAGAAATAGGTGTGGCGGTAATACTTCCCCGGTCGAACTACACTGGTTCTAACTTATAAACCTTCAAATCTATTTTGATTGTCACCAATACAATAGATCTCTTCTAATTTTGGCGACGAATTTATATTTCGTCTGATCTTGGAAATATTGACAATCATTGAATAGGTGGCTTGTTTATCTTATAGGCAGCTCTATCAATAAACACCTTAACTAAGTAGATATCGCTTCAATTGAGAGCCCAATTAGTACCATCCGTGCCCGATGTCTAGCCGAGTGAAAGCCGGGTTCGTTAAGCTCTGCCCGTGCAACTGACGTATTCTAAGGCTTGCGAATCCAATAAGCCCTTTCATTAGCTTTCATTTCACAAGTAAATAATTACGAGTTGGCTCATCATGTCTGTTTATGACATCTCCGTTGTATGTATAAATGTCATGTGCATTTATAACAATTTGCATTTTGTTTACTGAATAGGTTTCTGCGGATGAATTAAATTGTTAATTTTTTTTATCCGACGTTTGCTACAAACGAGCATGCAGTCCACCTGATGGTAAGTGACCACTGCCGCCCATGGACATCTGTAATCAACTTCATACAGAACATGGGTTCCATCTGAAGTCACTCACAGATAAGTTGCTACTCCCGAGGACTATGATGGTCGCCTGATGTGAAAGTGTGCCGGCAACCACACCCTTCTAACGAAACGCAAGAATTGCTTCACGCTAGAAATAGGTGTGGCGGTAGCAGTTCCCCGGTCGAACTACACTGGTTCTACCACCAAAAATAATTAAATTTAAAGAGTTAATTTTAAAGAGTGGGAAAAAGAGATTTATACCAAATTTAACTAAAGAAATTGAATAAATTTATCCTTATGTACAGACGTTTCGAATATGCGCCAATGACCACTTACCCTCACATAACCTTCTTGGTTGTAGTCTACTTGCATTTCATAACATATCAAATTATCAATTAAATTTTCAAAATTGACTTAACTACTAATTTGCCCTTCTAAACGTGAAGCTTCAGGCGAGCGGGCCGTCTAAGCCGATTTAATATAAAGTGCTCGTTAAGCCGTCTGTCCATTTGAAACACTCGCGCTAAGCCTTGCGTATCATATTAGCCGTTTCATTAACTTCCATTTCGGCTACGAAATAATTGAAAAGGCTGTTTGTTAGTCATTTGTGTACAATCAATATTACAAGTCAACCAACGACTTTTGACTTCGAACAAAATTGTTAGGATGACGCAGATTTTCATTCGATAAAATTTTTTTTCATACGAATATTAATAGGGGAGATGTTATTTAAAAAACCGGCCAAGTGCGAGGCGGACTCGCACATACATGATGGATCCCGTTGTATTAATTATTTATTAAATTCCGTTTTTAGTCATTTTTTGTTATAGCGATAACAGAAATATATGACTGTAAAAATTCGACTGCTTAACTATCACGGTTGAGGTACTGCTGTAGTGACAGATACACAAACAGCGAATCCTTAGTAGTACGGTCCCGTCTTTGCCTAAGGAACCCTAAGAACTGTGATCAGTTGAGTGAAAGATTTCCCTTTTGTACCAACTTTGGTAGAAGAAGCCAATTAACAAGCCACACACACGTATAAAGAAAACAAGCGCAAATTTCTAAACATCGCCTTTTTTTTGTTCCAGTGGACGAAAAGATATTCTGCTGTCACGGCGGCCTCTCGCCGGACCTGCAGGCGATGGAGCAGATCCGGCGGATCATGCGACCGACGGACGTGCCCGACCAGGGCTTGCTCTGCGACCTGCTGTGGTCCGACCCGGACAAGGACACCGCCGGCTGGGGGGAGAACGACCGCGGTGTGAGCTTCACGTTCGGCACTGAGGTTTGTGGCTTTGGAGATTTTATTATTATAATCATACTTCATACTAATATTATAAAGGCGAAAGATTGTGAGTGTGTATGTTTGTTACTTCTTCGCGTCTAAACAGCTGGAGAGATTTTCATAATATTTGGTAGGGAGTTAGCATATAGGCTAGGGAAAATATCTTATTCCCACGGGACAATCGGACTTGGCCGCATTCTTAACCGACTTCCAAAACGGAGGAGGTACTCAATTCGACTGTATTTTTTGATTTATTTATTAAAGACATGAATTGCTAAAGCATAATTAAGATTACAGGAGAAGTAAATGAAACACTCTTTGGAGAAGCAATTCATTAATTCATTTGCGATATTAAGAGGCAAGGCTTGCTTGCATTGACCGTTGATTTTCACGTGAATTATTTTGCCAGTCGTAGCTATTATTGACACAAAAAATGAACTAGGTCTATATAACTGAATTTTGACTCACAGATGTGTTAAGTAAAATTACGTTTTTTAGATTACACGAAATTGATCTGAAAAACGAGCTGTCGATTCTACGTTAATATGTATGATAAATAAAATAGGCCAAGTACAAGTCGAATTCGCAGGCGGACGGTTATGTACCACCATGTTTTAAACATTTGACTTTAGTATCTGATATTAAAGCAGATATAAAAGTTAATGTGTGAAGATTTAAAGTGTTGATCAATTGTGGTTTATAGATAAACTGGGAAGCGCTAACAAGTACCGGTGACTTGTATGGAGATACCATTCGATTTCACCCTTTTTCTTAATTTTAATGCCTTGTAACAGACAGACAGAAACAAGGCCACATTTTTTTTATAAGATTGAAGAAGCTAACATGCTGTCCATCGGATGGCAAATGGTCATTGCCGCTCATGAACATCTATAAGTATTTTCGAATAATACAGTGTTTCTATCTGACGTCATAATCACAAATCCTTTGCTAGGGGAAAACGGGGTAATGGGAGTCACTTAAGGGAGAAATCATATATAAGCTAAAATTGAAACAAAATATTGATTGCAGCCGCCTTGACACAAAATTTACTTAATTAGCTATCAATCGACATCAATTTCAATCAATTTGGTAATCAACTCTGAAAGTTATAACAGTTTAAATAAAAAACAGGTTTGATTCCCATTGCACCGATATGCGGGCAATGGTGGTCGGCTCTGTGGGCAATCGGAGTCAAAGAAAATTTATCATATGTCTCATGTATAACCTTCGGCTGTATAGCCAATGCAGTATGCATTAACCCATAATCCATAACATGAAATAGGTACCTACATCTGTACCGCATCTCATTTTTTCTTTCAAAACCATTCAATAATTAGCCAATCGGGAATACCAAATTTTCTCGTCTTCTACGTCGTCTTCCTCAGTATCCTGGCATATATCTTTCAGGACCCTTCGTTTGTACTTTTTTCTCCCTTCTCTGGTCCTTTTCTTCCAATTTTTTTTCCTTTTCTTATATTTGCTTACTTTTATTTCTATTTTTTATTCTCTTTCCATCAAGGTTTCCTTGGTTAGTATGGATGTGAGGCAGATTGATTTTTCTTTAAACTCTGTGTTATAATGGTATTCCTTGATATCTGTGGCCATTTCCTTTGGGGTTACCTGACTCTCACTGCCCTCAATTATGCTATGGCAAAAAATAATAAATATATATATATATATATATAATATACTGACACAATCTAAACTGCACATGTTTCTTTCAATAGTGTAGCTAAATACGTGAAAAGTTATTTTTTTGTATACTGTAAGAAATTAGGCACTTACATCTTATTTTACCGTAAGGAAAAATTACATCAGGACAACGCAAAACCAAAAATCTGCTGTCTCTTTAAAGCGCGAGCATTTATTTTCACGAACCATATAACACACTACCAGGAGGAACACGACGAATGCATGAAAATGCTTAACACGATGCTTACGTGGATAGTTTCGTGGATATGTGGGTGACTCCCATTGCCCGCTGACTCCCATTGCCCTGTTTTCCCCTACTCCTGAGGACTAAGATGGTCGCCACATAAAAAAGTGAGCCGGCATCCATGCGCTTCTATTGAAACGCAAGAAGTGAAGTAGTCACTTTAGAAATACGTGTTCCTTTCCTGTTCGAGCGATACTCGTTCTATTATCTTGCAAGGGTTTATAATTTGCCTGCATTTTTACCCTACATACGGTACCCTAAAATTAAATTTGAAAACCATACACTACGCAATTGAACAAACAGCACCAATAATCACCTCTTAATAGAACTTTTTTCAAGGTTGTAGAATCAGTGTAGTTCGCCCGGGGAAGTACCACCGCCACACCTATTTCTAGCGTGAATGATTTCTTGCGTTTCGATAGAAGGGTGCGGTTGCCGGCTTACTTTAACATGAGGCGACCATCCTAGTCCTCAGGAGTAGCAACGCATCTGTGATTGACTTCAGATGGACCCCATGTTCTGTATGCATTTGATTACAGATGTCCATGGGCGGCAGTGACTACTTACCATCAGGTGGACTGCATGCTCGTTTGCTACTTCAGTCAGTGAAGGATTTCGGAGTTAGGCCGAAACCCTCCTTCGATTGACAGAATGGTCGTGTCTCGAAATAGGTTTAGTGGACTGTATTTGCGACGATAAAAATTGCTACGTGCTATAATATCTAACGCACTCACCTGCTGCTGATGGGCGCAGCCTCATGTATAGGGTATAAGGCACCTTCGACTCACCCTTAGCTCGAGCTAGCTAGTCTTACCTCGCAGTGGTCTACCAGTTACCCTCTACCATCCACTGCCGACACGTTGCGTCGATCTTACGGCACGTTGCACACGAATTTGATTATTACGCGAAAAGAAGGAATTTTACGATTAGTGGCTACTATTCCGGATTATTAACGATAACGACAAAGTTGCGCGTGCGCGCCCGACGAATCCGGAATCTACGACTTTGGCTAAAGCCAACGAAAACGACACAATGAGATTCGAACACTTCGAAATCTCCGAAACGACTACTTACTACTAACTGTGGACCATAGACAAGTATAGACTATGTACCATGGACCACAGATTATGCGACAAACGACAGATTGTTAATTTATAACTAACGACAAAAGTGAACATACCGCCCACCTAAATACTACGTATTTACGAAAACGAAACTTACTATGCTACGAAAAGGTTGCGTTAAGACGCAAGCTAATTATACAAAGGTAGAGGACATACTTTAATGACTGGCCTCTTGTACTCGCCAGACACTGTCCTAACACTAACTACTCTACAAATTCCGTCGGATCCTGAATGTAGAGTTGTAATCCTACCTAACTTCCATTCTAGTGGACTTGCTTGCTCGTTTATAAGCAAAACCAAGGTTCCTACTTTAATTTCCGAATTAGTTTTTTCCCATTTTGCCCTCTGCTGTAGTGTATGTAAGTACTCACAATGCCACCGTCTCCAGAAATCCTGATGCATCTTTCTAATTAGCTTCCAGCGCTGAGTAACAGGTATATTCTGTTCGACTAGATTCTCCTCTGGAAGCATCGACAAAGGTTCTAATGTAAGGAAATGTCCCGGTGTCAAAGCAGCGAGATCATTTGCATCAGAACTGAGAGGAATTAATGGACGCGAGTTCAACATAGCTTCTATCTGAGCTAGAATTGTGTAAAACTCTTCAAAAGTTAACCTTTGGTTACCAACGACACGAGAAAGATGAGTTTTTACAGACTTAATTCCAGCTTCAGCTAGCCCATTGAAGTGAGGACTGCCAGGAGGATTAAACGAAAACTTTATTTCCTGACATTCAGAAGCCTTTTTCATTATGGATCCAAGATAATTGCTAGCACCCACAAAATTACGACCTTGATCAGAGACGATGTTACTACAACGACCACGACGAGCGATAAATCTTTGCAAAGCGGCAAGAAAAGCTTCTGTAGAAAGCTCGGAAGCTAATTCTATATGAACCGCCTTGGTAGAGGTACATACGAATACACAAATATATCCCTTGTAAGTCCTCACACCACGCCCCCGACTAAGAGCGATATCGAACGGTCCACCATAATCGACAGCGACACTAGAAAATGGTTTGATTTGGGAAACACGAAACGAAGGCAAATTTCCCATTAAAGGAACCGAAGTAGGTTTTGGATTAACACGAAAACATTTCATACAACCAGAAATTACTGAACGGATAGCCCGTTTAGGCGATAGAATCCAAAAATCTTGCGAAAGCAAGTTTTGTAGAGTTTGAGCACCGGGATGCATAAACCTCTTATGGTACTCATCAATAACTAAGAATGTTAATCTATGATTGCGAGGTAGAAGAATAGGATGCTTAACGCTGAACTCTACATCAGCGTTAACTAACCGACCGCCCACCCTCAAAATACCCGCGTTATCAACGAAAGGCGACAATTTACGCAAGGGTTTGGGTAACGAATTTGGCGAACCTTTACCTAAGCAATCCAATTCAAACGAAAACGAATTAAGTTGAGTTTGCTTCACTAAAAACATAAAAGCTTTATGCAACTCAAAGGGCTCTAACGAGCCCACTAACTTATTATTATGGTTTCTCAAATTATGAGCAAAACGAAAACAAAACGACAAAACACGCTTTACTTTTGTAAGCGACGAAAAACGATTCAATAAATCGTCAACGAAATTCACCTTTTCAGGCGACAGAAGGCTAAGAATCCTTTGCTCTTCTTCGATAGAGCCTGTGTCCTGTTCTAACGACAACACCGATGGCCACTTCTTTTCAGGCTCTACGAGCCATGACGGACCCTTCCACCAAATGGAACAGTCTATGAGATCAGCCGGAAGCATTCCACGAGAACCAATATCAGCAGCATTCGATAAAGAGCTCACATGTCGCCAATGCTCAGGAGCTACTCTGCTTTGAATATGGCTGACTCTATTCGCCACAAACGTTTTCCACTTCGATGGACAAGATTTAATCCAAGCGAGAGTAACTGTAGAGTCAGACCATGCGTAGAGCTCTTTAACTGCATGAAATGGCTTTAATGCCTCTACCACTGATTCCATTAAACTAGATAACAGGACAGCAGCTAAAAGTTCCAATCTTGGAATCGACAGTTTGCGCAAAGGCGCGACCTTTGACTTTGCACAACAGAAAAGAACGGATGTAGAGCCATCCGCCTCAACGACACGAAAGAATGTGACTGCACAATAGCCACGTTCGGAAGCGTCACAGAAGCCATGCAACTGCAACGACACGAAAGAATTTACCATACGACGAGGAATGGTAATCGAAACTAACAACGACAACTGAGACTTGAATCGCAACCACTTATGCGCAATGTGAGGTGGTACATTATCATCCCATGAAACACCCGAAGTCCAAAGAAGTTGCATAAGATATTTAGCATAAAACGTAATCGGGGCAAGAAATCCCAAGGGATCATAAATCCTCGCTATATGGGAGAGGATGGTGCGCTTAGTGCACCTAGAGTCATCATTGTTGACAACACGAAACCGAAAGGTATCTGATTGCGGATGCCATAAAAGTCCCAAAACTTTCAAGGAGAGATCCGACATTTCTTCAAAGTGTTTAAATTCTTCTGAATACAAATCACAAGTTGGAAGTTCAACGAAAAATTCCCTACAATTGGATGTCCACTTTCTTAAGTGAAAACCACCAGACGACAAAATTTTAGTAAGCTCTGAACGCAATTGTAGAGCTTGCTCTATTGAGTCAGCACCTGAAACGATATCATCGACATAAATGTCTCTACCAAGAATTGTAGAGCCAGCCGGAAATTCTTGAGTAGAGTCTTCAGCCAGTTGAGCTACCGTGCGGAGAGCTTGAAATGGTGCAGACGACACGCCATAAGTCACTGTACGGAGCCTGTAATCACGTATGGGACCGTCAGGAGACGAGCGCCACAGAATGCGTTGATACTCAGCATCTTCTCTACAAACCAAAATCTGCCTATACATTTGTTTCACGTCCCCACCAAAAACAACAGCATGCCAACGGAACCGTATAAGTAAATCGAAAATATTAGTTTGTAGCTTAGGGCCTGCAAGTAAAGTATCATTTAACGATAATCCATTAGAGTCTCTACAACTTGCATCAAACACTGTACGAAGTGGGGTACTGACCGAATCCGGTCGCAACACACCATGATGTGGTATATAATAAAACTTCCCAACACCTGAAGAAGGGGGATCCACCTCTTCCATATGACCTGACACTTCATAGTCATTCATAAAATCGACATAAGCCTTTTTAAATTCAGGATTTAAATTTAGTTTTCGCTCCAAAGACAGAAATCTTTTTAAAGCATATTCACGAGAATTCGAAAACGAAGGTTTATCCTCAGGATTTTTAAAAGGCAGAGGAACCACGAACCTACCATCATCAGTACGACAATAGTTTTCAACAAAATAATTTTCACAAACTTGATCGTCTTTCGACAAAATCTTATTATTAAGAGGACACAACTCTTCTACTTCCCAAAATTTTTTCAAAGAGTTATCCAAGTTTAAATTCGACAACTGGGAACAAGAGTTAGCGACGAGAAAACAATCACTCTGTTTACCAGTTCTATTTTTGTGTGTGTGATCACATGTATCACACTCACCCATAAGAATCCAACCAAATATTGTATTAAGAGCCTTTGGTTGCCCAGGCTTGCCACGTCGTAGACCAGGTACGAGAGAAGAGGCAAATATGTCTGCATTTAAGAGCATATCAATTGGTCCCGGACTAGCAAACTCTGGATCAGCCAATGGCAAGTTTCTAATATGTGACCAACCCGAAAAATCGACAAACTGTGTTGGTTGATCATTACAAATTGACGACAAAACGAAAACTTCAACCCTAAAATCAATTTTATTTGAATTATAGGATTTTATTTCACACGATAGTGAACCATAGGATTCAGCGACAGAGAATCCAATTCCATTAATAGACTGCTTAGATTGTTTTATCCTCAACCCAAGACGCTGTGCACAAGCTTCCGAGATAAAATTGCAAGCACTTGCACAATCTAAAAGTACTCTAACAGGTTGGTAACTACCTATACTATCCTTCACAAGCACCATAGCTGTGGAGAACAAGATAGCACTTTTACTTTCCAAAGAAGTTAAAACAACATTCGGTTGTGCAGTATCATTAATGGAATTTAATTTGTTATTATCCGGTTTAGATCCAGTATTAGGCGAGGTAGCAATCGGTTTATTAAAGTGCAACAAAGTGTGGTGCGAGCACCCACATACACCACAACTCAAAGGGACTTGACAATTTTTTACCTTATGAGTTTTCGAAAAGCATAATAAACAAAGGTTTTTATCTTTCACAAATTTAAACCGACAGTTTACATCTAAATCTGAAAAACCTTTGCATTTAGAAAGACTGTGCTGGCCAGTACAAAAGTCACAAGTCACTTTCGAGACGACAAATGAAGACTTTGACTTTTTATTCAATTTTGATTCCTTTAATGTACCTACATTACTTAACGTTGATTTAGAAGTTACTTCACTCAATGCCCTGACCTGCTTTTCGACAAAATTCTGTACTTGAGTGAAAACTGGTATTTCATCAGAGTTAAATTCTAATTGAAATGCTTCTTTACTAGATCGATCCAATTTTGACCAAAACAAATTAAAAAGCATAAAATTTTTATCTGGTAAACCAAATTTTTCTAAAACACAAATTCTCCACAAAGGTTCTATGAACCCGCTCAAGTTCAGAAGCTGATTTAATTTTCACTGGCTCACACGACAACAACTTTTGATAATACAGAGTAGCTATTTGACGTTTCTTGTTAAAATGTTTATTCAAAGTTTCATAAGCATCCAAATAACTATCATTTGTGAGCGGAAAATTCTTAATTAAGTCGAAGGCATTGTTTTCGACAGACGATAACAAATAATGAAGCTTTTCAACATTAGGTATGTCTCTATTATGTATCAAGGAATCGAATAATTGTATAAACGAGAACCAATTTTCCAATTTACCATCAAATGGCTTAATATTAATTTTAGGTAACTTTGCCAAAACCGACGAATTTTCCGTTTTAATTAAACTGCAGTTACCTTTTAAATTACGCAGACGAGCCAACACTTTTCTGTATTTAGTATCAAACGATGCAGTTACACTTATCTCCGACTGCTGTTGAGCAGCACTTAAGGAAAGCAACAATTTACATTGGGCACTATGGAATTCCTTCGAAATTTCCCTAAGTTCCTCTTCAGTACAATTTGATAAGTCTGAACCGGCTATAAATTCAAGACGCATCATACTGTAATCCCGGATAATTCTGTTAATGTCCCCATCATTTGCGCCACTTTCATTTCCGTCACTAGGCATTATTAAATAAACTTTAGTAAAAGTTCTAACGAAAACAATAACAACAATGTCCTTTAAAACTAAGTGTCAATGTCAAATACACTGACTTGTCAGTATTGACAATGCTACAAACGACAAACAAATATGGCGCGCTGCAATACTGACAACGAAAAATAAGAAATTAAAATGTCACAAAGATGGCGGGACCCGAACGAAATGTAATACGGTGATGAGTTGTAAAAAAGCCTCATACCCTCAACATTAAAATATTTTTCGAAATACGAAAAATACGATGTTTTTTACGAAATTCGATACAAAACGACAAATGTAAACGAATTATAATACGAAACGATAAATTTAGAAGCCACTTTTCGCGTTTATTCCGTTCTTTTAGCGAAATACGACACGAAAACGATAATTCACCATAAAGGCCGAAGAACAAAATGTCCGGTCGAAGGAACAAAATGAAGGATTTCGGAGTTAGGCCGAAACCCTCCTTCGATTGACAGAATGGTCGTGTCTCGAAATAGGTTTAGTGGACTGTATTTGCGACGATAAAAATTGCTACGTGCTATAATATCTAACGCACTCACCTGCTGCTGATGGGCGCAGCCTCATGTATAGGGTATAAGGCACCTTCGACTCACCCTTAGCTCGAGCTAGCTAGTCTTACCTCGCAGTGGTCTACCAGTTACCCTCTACCATCCACTGCCGACACGTTGCGTCGATCTTACGGCACGTTGCACACGAATTTGATTATTACGCGAAAAGAAGGAATTTTACGATTAGTGGCTACTATTCCGGATTATTAACGATAACGACAAAGTTGCGCGTGCGCGCCCGACGAATCCGGAATCTACGACTTTGGCTAAAGCCAACGAAAACGACACAATGAGATTCGAACACTTCGAAATCTCCGAAACGACTACTTACTACTAACTGTGGACCATAGACAAGTATAGACTATGTACCATGGACCACAGATTATGCGACAAACGACAGATTGTTAATTTATAACTAACGACAAAAGTGAACAGTCAGATAAAAAAAATCTAGTAACTCTGTCCTACGTACAATCCACAGGATTACAACGAATGGACTTACATAATTATTTGTTTTCATTACTATCGACTGCGTAAACAGCGATAATCCTCGTTATCCGCGCGTCCAGTTGTTTCAGTAAACCTGACCCGCGCTTATCTGACCGATTAGTGAAACTACACGTGACTGCTATCTGAACATTGATTGATGCATGTAAATAACGTGTGATCGTTTACTTTCAAAACAAGGTAGGACGTGTATGGTTCGATCTGGGAGGTGACAAAACCTATATTTTATTTTTATACTCGTCCCTGCGGCATGTAGGGCTGCAGACTGTGTTGACGTAGTTCTTGTATCTATCATTTGTTATTTCTTTCATGCTTCGCACTTTCATCCTTCACGCTTTCAATATACTCGATATTCAATATACTATGTACTTATATGCATTTATACCGTACGTTGTTTTATTCTGAATACTATATAAGTAGGTACTCCTACATTTCGATTTACATTTAGTCTCTGGGTTTGTTTCTTACTTGTTTCTGAGGCCTGTATCTAGATTGATGCGGTTCTTGCGTTTCGCTAGAAGAGTGCGAATGCCAGTTCACTTTCGTATGAGCCGACCTTCTTAATCCTTGGGAATAATCCGTGATTGACGTTAAAACCTTGTTCTGCATGGATTGCATGTTCATGGGCGACAGAGACCACTTACCACTACTACAGTGGACTACATCGTCGTTTACCATTTCAATGGGACAAAATATAACGCACTATAATTTGCAAATATTTCTTCTAATAAGTCTTAAATAATATGACGCCAATAATATAACCTAACATAAATATATATAAACTATAATAATGGGATGGGTAATCGAGAGTACAGTAATAGTTTACAAAATCACCGTCCAATGACTATTTAAGTGCACACTAATTACGATAAAATCTAAATTAGTAAGAAATTACGTTCCACCAGAATGAAATGCCTGCGTTCTTCATTATCGCCTATCGTTGTCAAAAATTCAAAACTTGGCCAACCAAGGTGCTTGGTTACTTCGTTTATATGTAACACTAGGCTTTTCCCGCGGCTTCGGTCACGTCTACTACGGTAATAAGTATCCTATATATTAATCTAGGTCACAAACTTTGTAAATATTAACCAAAATTTGACCATAAACAGATATCTCAATTTGAAAGATTTTTTAAGTACCTTACAAACAAACAAGCAGAAAATATAAAAAAGTATTTTAATTTGTTCTTAAACAAACATGTCACATTGAGACAGTACCAGCGTTGCTAATTCTTTTTAGTAAATCGGGATTTAGAAACTTTTTCAGTGTCATAGTCAAAAGCGAGACAGCACTACAGCAGTTCTAGCTGTACAAAGTGTGTCGCGCCTTACATACACACGGACAAAAATTTTAGTTTTCTCCTTGGAATAAGGAGGGCCGGAGAATTTGGCAATCTTTTTTTTTTTGGCGACAAACTGCAGTTCCACTTATATTTGCAATTGACGACCTTTATTTTTGCAAAAGTTCAGTCCTTCCCGAAAAGCGGGACCGAGGCTGTCCGAAACATTTAATTGTGGCACAAAATCGGGATATCTCTCAACCAGGGATGCAACGGAGGTCCGATTTCGGTTCCGATAAGTCGGAACTTCCGATTGTAAATGCACTTTCGGTTCCGATTCCGGTTCCGAAATTTTTATATCGGAGGTCGTCTGACGCGAATTTGATTTAGGTAATTTGTTAACTGTTTATGCGAAAATGTTAAAAGGAAACATGCCAATTCTTGTTGTCGTCGTGTTTGTTACACACACTTTTTTTTACTTTGTAATTAAAGTTGAAAAGGTTTGGTGTCTCACGTTGTTACTAGCATTTCAATGATGTATCATTGAAGTCGTCTCAGTTAACGGAATGAAATAAGCTATAATTTTTAAATATGAAGAGAAAATGGTGGATTAATTAAAAAAAAAACGTTCCTTCCTCACCTTTCTTATTAAACTGCGTTAGAAAGAGGGAATTGTTCTTCCAGCATAAGAATGTACCAGCAGAACTCGCAACTTCATTCGCACAGAGCACAATATGTTTCATCCATTACCATTTTGTCAATAGTCAACAATATATTGAACCACAAAGCCAAATACTAAGTTCCATTAAATTTGTATCAATATTGATGAACTTTCATACAAACTTTCCTCTCCATTTTTATCCCATTAATGAGTAATTTACAAAAAATCTTTCCTGGTGCTCACCTACACTATAAAAGGAAACAGTGCAAATTTCTAATTACATTCGTTTGGGCTCTGCGTTGATATGACAGTATTTATGTCACTTTTTTTTCACATGTACAAATTTGCCCGAATAAAACACTTTTTTGCCATAATGTTTATTGACTGCTACAATCTCCGATTCCGATTCCGGTAAAACGAATTTAAAAATTCCGATTCCGACCTCGGTTCCGATAAGTGACCTCCGTTACATCCCTACTCTCAACCCTGGACAGTACTCTATCACAACGGCTGATTGGTAGGAATTTATTGGCGTTTACATTTTTATGCCAGTAGGTGGTAGGTGATCGTGGACGTGAACTTTACATGTCGCGATAACGTGTCGCGGTGCATTCCACTATCAGTGCCAGATAACGGTGTTAACGTCTGCTTACAACGTAATTTTTGATGGATATGTTTCGGGAGTTGATATTTTGAAGCCGTTGTCGCAGATTGGGAATGTTAACATACATATATTATGTACACTGATAAGGTTAACAGAACTAGATTGCAACTGACGTTCTTGAGTCTGGTCACTTACCATCTAATAAACAATATTAATACACGATAGTATAAGTAAAATAGGTTTCTAATTTGTGTTTCTACCACCTATTTAGGTCCACTTTTAATAAGTAAATATCTATTATCATAGATTTTTTATTTTTACTATAGACCAGTATTATAAAACAACTAGGTTGTGAGTATTACATATTAATCGAGGTTATAAACTATGTGTGTCAAATTTTAGTTAATTCCGACCCATAATTTTGCGCTAAAAACAACAAACATTATCAAAAAAACTATCATCTACAATCTGCAATAATAATAAACTTGCCCTCTCGATCGGGAGTTCCGAGGCGATTAATGCGCGTATTAAAAATTAATTATTACTGCTTTTCGGTGAAGGATAACATTGCGAGTTCTTAAAAACATTCTCGGAGGTGTGTGAAGTCCAGGCTATAGGCCAGCACGGTGGACTATAGCCTAAACTCTCTCATTCTGAGAGAAGACCCGTGCCCAGCAGTGGAACAATAATGGGTTGATAAGAATCTGTAATAAGATTAGATGAGTTCTATTACATTAAAAGTTGTTTACCTTCATGATTTTATTATCAAGATGAGCTTTATTACAATAGAACCTTAGTATTTACTTCTATGCATCATCATCCGCAGGTGGTGGGCAAGTTCCTCTCGAAGCACGAGTTCGACCTGATCTGCCGCGCGCACCAGGTGGTCGAGGACGGCTACGAGTTCTTCGCCAAACGGCAGCTGGTCACGCTCTTCTCGGCGCCCAACTACTGCGGCGAGTTCGATAACGCTGGTACGTAGTTTACCTTCATATTTTTGTTTGTCATCGGCAGGTGGTGGACAAGGAAGCGTTCAAGTATTACGTAACGGGATTTGTGTAACGTTACGATTAAGGATTACAATCCGGCCTCATTTTCAATCCGGCCGGATCCGGCCGTTTTTTTATCAATCACCGGATTAATCGAACGGTTAAAACAGTGTAAAAAATCATCGATTTCTAACGGTAATTATTTTTGTAATGTGAAATCTTTGTCAAAATATACAATCACCGGATCCGGTGGAGGTCCGGATCCGGTGGTGAATTGGTACCGGGTCCGGTTTGTGTAAATTTGTGCCGGAGCCGCCGGATTACCGGATCCGGCTTTCCGGATTGCAATCCCTAGTTACGATGCGTTACGGGAGAGGAAGAATGGGCGTTTGAACAGCGCATTATGTAACGTGTGTGTTTTTATATAGTACAAATCCTTATTTAAGTAAAATACGGTCACTGTATAAGATTGGTACGATTCTGGTAGAAACTTAAATAAAAGTGGACTGTACACAGGCTGGTTTAATCACCATCGAAATTACATTTAGATATTGCGGTTAAACTTTGTAAATTAAGCGGAATGGTCCGTGGCCGTCGGAGGTCCCGATGGTGAGTGTCGGTTCGTACCGCCGCTGTTGTCGCTGACGTTGCGTACCTCCTCCGCCCGCGCGTCGCCTCCCGTGAGTGTTGGAGGGAATCTCGACAGTCACAGCACCTGGCTGCTACTAGGGAACAAAACCACGAAGGGACTTACCACCCATATTGCCCATCGTATACTTAATCTATCCGTATTATAATCCCGTTTGTATAATAACATTGCAGGTGCGCTGATGTCCGTGGACGAGACGCTGATGTGCTCGTTCCAGATCCTGAAGCCGGCGGACAAGCGCAAGCTGTACTCCGGCCTCAACATGGGCCGCCCCAACACGCCGCCGCGCGCACAGCCCAAGAACAAAAAGAAGTGAGTAGCGCGTCACATAACTCAAAATTGAACCACGCCACGCCGCACCGAACCACGTCTCATAACAAAACTCCACACCACACCACGTAACAGTACACCATACCATATCACATTACACATCACTACACTACACCACTACAACGCTACGCCACGACACACCACAGAACACCGCGTCACGCCACGCGACAGTTCACCATGCAACGCAACACTACACCACACCACACTGTATCACACTACACCACTACAACGCTACGCCACACCACAGAGCAGTGGGCCACGCCACGCGACAATTCACCATGGAACGCCACACGTCACGAAACCACGTGTCACAACAAAACTCCACACCACACCACGCAACACTACACCACGCCACACTGTACCTACACTATACCACACTACACCACGCCAGTGGTGGCGTGTGACTATACTACACTGCTTTAAATAATACAAGTACAACTGCCACATCATTCTACTGTACAAAGTCTTTGAGAACTATTCTACACTACGTTAAAAGGTGATAAAGCAGTGAAGTTCGACCGGAGAGGTACCACCGCCCCAACTGTATTTTATCCGTAACATGTTTTTCTGTGGAAAGGTGTTGATGTCTACGGATATATACGTGAGGCAATAATTTTAGCCCGACATCAGGTTAACCTGTTTTAATGGAATTGGGTATAAATGTCAACGGGCCGCAGGAACCATTTAATGAGATGGCCTGCGTCCTCCTTTGATGCTTCAAACTTATAAAAAGAGAAACCACGTGGCTTACACACGTCAGTCACTATACTTCACAACACTACCTCGCAACACTACACCGCGGTACGCCCTCACGTACAAAACATGTACTGTTCTGTACCATGACCACAGCCCATTACAATAACGTATAACGTAAAATCATACAGACGGCGTGTTTGTGCCGTACCGTGTTATTGTTGTGTTACACAATTTAGACAGATGTTGACGGCACTAAGATTTACCTAAGACAACGTAGCAATCTTATTTGTGGTTGGTTTTAAATGCTTTTAATGTCTATGTAAAATCACCAAACATATGAAAAAAGACTAAAACAAGGAGTATCAGAGAATAGACTTCGCTTATTCGTTTTATTGGCGCGTTCCAGAAGACGCTTACAAAGCCCAAAACGTTGTGAGGAAACCTACACACCCGAGAGTTCTTTAAAAAAAAAGTTCTCGGAGGTGTGTGTTGTCCACCAATTCACACTAGGCCAGCGCGGTGGACTATGGCCTAAACTCTCCCATTCTGAGAGAATACCCGTGCCCAGCAGTGGGACAATAGTGGGTTGACAATATATTATTTAATATAACGATTAAATTACGTTTTATTACTCCAGAGACATATAGACGAAGCTGCCAGTAATCTAAGGTACGGACACAATTTTTGTGTGCGAGTTACTAATCACATCATTTCTTTAATTATGGCAGTAATTTATTAAACATAACGCCATAGTGACGAGTGCTCATTTAAAACATTTTACATATTTAACAAAATACATGATAGTATGAGTATTACAAGTAAAAAGTTGTGTTTACCATAGACAATGTAGCAATAACCATAGACAAATCAACCAGAATCAAGACTTAACCAAGGATAAACATTTAATTTTAATTAATATCGATGTATAAACAACACTTTTAAAGAAAATTTAGTAAATCACATTAGTGGTGCATTCACAGTACTAAATGAAGAACCTTAAATAAGGACCACTGTTATTGGTTGATAAATGTCGGATATTACTTATTTCGTAGACCTTCCTTAGGATGAAGTCACACTTTCACATAAGGCGACCATCATAGTCCTCGGGAGTAGCAACGCATCTGTGATTGACTTCAGATGGAACCCATGTTCTATACGTAGTTGATTACAGATGTCCATGGGCGGCAGTGATCACTTACCATCAGGTGGACTGCATGCTCGATTGCCACTTCAATCGGATAAAAAAAGTCGGAAAAAATATCGTACAATAATATACAAGTTCGTGCAATTTTCAATCCCTACATGACTTCACGAAAAAATGTGTTTGGTTATTTTGTCTGTGGTTTTTCTAATGTTAGTTTAATTTTCACTTTCATTTCATATAGCACTTTGGTACTAATATTTTTATCTTTTTAATATAAATGTCATATAAATATGATTTAAGGTAATAAATCAATTTCGTGTATACGTTTATTGAGAATACATTTATTAAGTCAGTTAAGTTTATTATTTTTATCTAACCGTGCTTAGTAATATGTATGTTTTGATTCATAGATACTTTTTGAAGTTGAAATAAAAAATCCTAACATTTGAAACACATTATTCTACTCCACGAGTATCGAAGAAATAAACTTATTTTACGAGATTGAAAATAATATGTATGTGTGTAGGTGTAACGTTTTTTATGTTCCACTACTGTATTTGGATCTCTGAACATCTGAAGGCGACTGGAGACACATACCACCGCGTTGCTGCAATGTTGTTTTATTAAATGAGCTACTAATGGCTTACTTGTTATAGATTATCATTGTGTCTTAGTATCAGTCCTGATGACCGTATTAGACGACTATGATACATCTTTTATCACATTGCCTCCTACATCCATGGTAGCGCGGCAGATTTTGCATTTAATTTACCCTTTAAAGTCATGTAATAATATGTGTGTCTGTTTCTCCGCAGCTAACTCGCCGGCGCAAACCTCAGACCGCACTCCCACTGACCGCTCTCGAGGACTCCGGACCGCTGCGAACATTGTAATGCTGCCACCGATCTGAAACGAGGGTAGGCCGCAAATCTACCACCGCTGCATACGACGGACTATCTTGGATAATGAAATTGGATATCTTATTAAAACATCCGTAGAGTAGAAGACAAATTAACGGTCGATCTTTGTTTATAAGTCTTTCTAACAAAAAAAATATACCCATAAGCGGTGATCGTAATGCGAAATCGATTGTCAATTGATATAACACGACTAAATATGAGACAATTGGCAAAGTATTACTGCATTCACAATACTCCTGATATGTTGCCAAGTTCAGACCGACAGAATTACAATATTCGTACCGCATAATGTCATCCGTTATCCTATATACAAATATCCTAATTCGACTAAGAAATACAAGCACAAAATTGCTTTTTCTACCCGCAAAAGCTTGACACAGCCCCGTAATACCCGATTTTTAAAACGGGTACCCATTATACGCTTAGGTGGCTCCATAGCGGTCAGTGCTGCCCCCTCGCGGTCAACTTTTAATATGGACTTCTACATCCAACTTTTTTATAATTCTAAGATGTATGTAAAATTGGCGAAATCAAGTATTAGTTCCACGCTCTCTGGCCATACGGATTGTTGCTATTGGTGGTCGATTATGGAATGTTTGTGATGCGTTTTGAAGGCGAACGTTTGCACCAATGTTGGACGATTGCTGGACAATTGTTTGGCGAAGCGAGCTTCACTTTGAGACGCTTCGGATAAGATGATTGTAGAACGTGGAATGTTGAGTTGTGAAACAACGTGTTGCCAATGTGATGATTATAACCTGACTGTAAAATAAAATAATGTGCAAAAATTAGAAGCTGAATTCGGCGAATAAAGTAAGTTAACCAAACGTTTAACCTCAACAACAACCCATAAAGTCCTTTTTGCGTATCATTTGTTCCCGTAGTTTAATTAATTAACGTTTCAATTGATGAACCTGTTATTAAAATCAAATTTAAAATCTATGGTTAATGAACAAGAAGTACGTATTGAAATGTCAAGATTGAAAAGTACTTACAATGCGCTTTTGTAATATAAAAATTACCTCATGAAAGCATTTTGTATTGCATAAGGGTCCATAGGAAATTAAACTGCCCGATTTAGACGAGATTTTTCCAAATACGTTGACTATTTGCAAGTCTATATGATATCGTTACATTTCTTTGTACTTTAAGGGAATATTGCCTAATATTTTTGTATAAAATTATTTTATAGTCAAGTTATAAACGCGTATATTTCGCAAACAAACAACTGGTACCGTCGTGTCGGTTCTAGGGGTTCCGGGTGTGTGTGAGTGGGTGTTGCATGTGTGCGTGTCGGGAGAATTGTACTCATTATCCGAGAATTATTAAGTTTATACGCGGATCTGGCGTTGATTGATACATTTTGGTACCGGAAAAGCCTTTGATACAATATAATAAGTAATAGAAGATACCATTTAGTCGAATAGATTAAGGACTATTTCACTTGCGATCCGATATCGAATCGGATCCGGAAGTGCAATCTGTAATATGTTTTCGAAATGAGAAAAATATTTAAACGTTTATCGGATTAGAATCTCGTGTCTGATCGGATAGGATTTAAAATTAAATTAATGATCATTAAACCAACTTGTATCAATCAGCGTGAAGACCGCAATACGTACACGATAATTTAAATTAATGACATTGAGGATTGATATGTATCCATAATATTGGAAGTTAATGATAACTAAAGTAAATCATTATTATAAGTAGTAAGCGTAAATACTGAGAGCCTAGCCGTTGAAGGCGGAATAAACTTTCTTTTTGTTAAAATAATAATTAAATCACCGTCCGCCAGAGGATGGACGAATGTTAATGACATGATGTAGTGAGCTTTTGTGCGATGTTTGTCTTGTGCTCAGAATATAGAAAATATTATGAGAGATGCACACTCGTCGCCACTTTGTCGTCGTCTTGCATAATTCGGTTTATAGACGCGGTTGAAGTGTTTCATTAAATTTTCTATATTCTAAGACTCTTCTGCGGCCCGCTGTGTTTCTCTGAGTTTGTTTGCATATCGCGGACGATATCGGACGTCACGGTAGAGTAAGGCATCCGTCATCCGATCCGACATGGAAATCTGTTCGGTTTTTTTCAGTGTAATGTAAATGTAGCTTTAAGTTTTTTTTATGAAATTGAAGATTAGAAACAAATGGATTGATTTTTACTTATATGAGTGTTAATTTTAGTGAATAAAATATGTTATTATGACTACAATTTACAATATTAGCATTTTTGTCACGAAAAATTATATGTAGAAATCGAAATACGCTAGTTGTTTTGGGAAATTATTTTAATGAACATTTATTTGATAATGACAGCATGTGTATTTAACACTTATTGCACTCCGTTATATTATTAGAGGGTCATAAATATTGTCACAAAAGTAGGAAGAACGGATAGACGAAATCATGCATTACATAAAGAAGGGGGTATATTAAGGAGTTATTCTAGTTGACGATACATTTCCTTTTTATATGTATTTATGAAAAAAATCTGTAACTTAAACTGACCATTTTAGACTGTCAACTACAAAGTATGACGGCAATTCGTCAATTTATATGTTTCTACATTAATATATTCTTGAAAATGTAGTCAAAATTGGTCATTTAATGTTTCACTCTACCGTGACCTCTGATTAACGTCTGCGCATTCGAGTATCCACCGATAGTGTTACCAATGAAAGTGCGAAGAGCGCTGGAGCGACCTTATTATAGTTTGCTGCTAAACTAGACTGAACCGCGTACAGTGGCTGCCCGCCAACACGAATCAATGATTCATTAATTCTATGAACAAGAGAATTGTATATTAATTTCGTAAATAAAATACTTTCTGAATACTTTTTGATGTTTTGTTTTTTGTGATTGTATAATTCGCAGCTTCCCACCACAAGTGGATTAGCAGCCAATGAAAATTCCCACTGAATCCATCCATCCATCCGCCTTTGAAAGCCCACTGCTGGACATAGGCCTCCCCTAATCTGCGCCACTTCGACCGGTCCTGAGCCATCTGAATCCAAAATTATTTCTATTATCTGAATTCAAAATTGATTCTAGATTTCTGCCAAATGTCTACAATTTATCGTCTCGGAAGGTGGATTCGCTATAGGGTAGAACCGGTGAATGAGATTACCTTAAATGTATTCACATGCGTGGCATTTTTTAAACAATATAGGTACAATTATTGCAGAAAGTGTTACTTGTTATGTTCTATTTAGGTAATGTAAATGGTTACCTATATGGATCTGGGACTATGGAATAAAAATACGTGTTCCGTTAACCTTGTATTAAATAGACTGGTCACTTACGCGACCAACGCAGCCGTCTCTATACACATACATATATTTTTCTCTGTAATGCAACACTCAAACTCACGATCCACACGATCTCATTTTATTTGCTGACATGAACATTGTAATATTACATGTCCCTACATTCTAATTTCTGACAATACAAATTACTACAAAATTTAGAATTTAGTGCTTTCGGGCAAAGTAATGCTCCCAAAGATTATCACAGCTTGAATTTAATAGTAACAAAATACGGATAAAACCTAAACATTACTTTTAAGCTATTGCATAGCTTTGAGCGCGGCGACCGAATCAAGAAATTCCGTAACGAAAAAAACCTAACACCATGTAGCGCGGCTGAGCGTACTGGTACGACAGTACGAAGCTCGCACGGATCGAGACGAACTGCTCGGAAATCGGACGAATATGTAAGTAGCTGTTTGTGAGGAAGTATATAGTATTAAAAGAAAAAATACTGCATAAATAAATAACCATAATTGCATAAGTTGCTAAAAAATGCTCAGTCCCGCACGTTTTTTTGTTTTTCATCTTTTTAATGAAGTTTATTTATAAATTAATAGATAGAACCACAGTGCACGGAAAGCACTAAGTTATGAATTAAAAACAATTTTAGATAACATTATCTGTAACATAAAATTCATTAATTAAGATTTTTAGAATTATCAATGAAATACAGAGCTATATTATGATGCAATTGTTCTTACCCTCATTTTATACGATACAATATGCAACAGGTATATTGGATATTTAACACATAATAACTTTGCTCATTATTATTGAATACCGTTTATCAACCAATCTTTCCTTCACTAATATTATTTCTTACAACATAAATAATACTCTCTTACACAATAAGATAATAAAGAATAAGAAGTGACCTTTTATTTTTCATTGACGCTAACAAGTAAAGTGTAGTATGAGAAAGATGTCTTGATTATCTGCAAAAAAAAAAATAACAATTTTAGTGTGGTGAAACTGTTGAATTACATTATCATGATACAATTACAATACAGGCTGGTAGTATCGTTAAAGGCAGCGGTACTACAGTTCGAGTTGGCAGATTTAGCGGTATAAGCGAGTAAGTAGCATTTTCAAGGTGGTAGAACCAGTTTAGTTCGACCGGCGAAGTACCATCGCCACCTATTTCTAGCGTGAAGCATTTCTTGCGCTTCGATAGAAAGGTGTGGTTGCCGGCACACTTTCACATGAGGCGACCATCATAGTCCTCAGGAGTAGCAACGCATCTGTGATTGACTTCAGGTGGAACCTATGTTCTGTATAAAGTTGATTACAGATGTCCATGGACGGCAGTGACCACTTACCATCAGGTGGACTGCATGCTCGTTTGCTACTTCAATCAAATAAAAATTGATCATATATTTGAAGACTTAAAATTTAAGTACATACACGAATCTATACAAACGCGTACCGGTTGTATAAACAACCAATTGGACGCTCGAACAGTTTCGGCTAAACGGCTCAGGCTACAAAGTAGCTTGCACAATTGGACCTACTTTGCAAAGAGAATCAACCCACACGACAGTTTAAAAAAGCCATTTTTGTCAAAAATTTTTATACTGTATAACTTTAGGTTATTTTTAATAAAATCTGTTTACAATGTTGCACAAAACAATTTGTTCCGGGTTCGATTCCCGGCCAGACAGGTATCTGAATGAAGAGTTTAGATTCCTGTTCTGGGTCTGGGTGTTTGTGTATTCGTCTTGTGTGTGTCCATGGTGCATAGAGCAGTGATAGCCTAATGGTTGAAACTTGCCCTCTCTATCGGGAGGTCCGAGGTTCAAACCCAGGCACGCACCACTGATTCATGTGCGTATTATAAATTAATTATCACTGCTTTTCGGTGAAGGAAAACATCGTGAGGAAACCTACACACCCGAGAGTTCTTTAAAAAAAAAAAAAAAGTTCTCGGAGGTGTGTGAAGTCCACCAATCCGCACTTGGCCAGCGCGGTGGACTATGGCCTAAACTCTCTTATACTAAAAGAAGACCCGTGCCCAGCAGTGGGACAATAATGGGTTGAGGAAGGTGTCCATGGTACCCACGACACAGGAGAAAATCCTACTGTGGGACTATGAGTGTAGATAGCGTTTTTTTTTTTTTTTTAATTATCGTTTATGCGACAGTGACCACTGGTGAATGGATCCAGGGATCAGCTACTATTGCCGAGTTGAATGAAATTTGATCCAGCTTTCTGCGGCAGATTCAGAATCATCACTACTACAGCCAATTCGGACTAATATCAATAGTGTGACGAAGTTTTAGATTATCATACGTACTACTCGACCACAACAATTAGGCGCCTAAAACAAAAGCGGTTCCGTACCCCGCACCTTGCTTCTGTCCCCGCGAATCCCCTAGTGACGTGAAGTCGTGTATCGTCTAGGTATTTTCGTTAGCCAATTTAACAAAAACTTTAGAAGTTCAACAATCACTCATTAAACTAACATTATAACGAAATAACATTAAACACGTGCTGGCTAACGAAAATATCTAGACGATACACGACTGCACGTTACTAGGGGATTCGCGGGGTCAGAAGCAAGGTGCGGGGTCCGGAACCGCTTTTGTTTTATGCGCCTAATTGTTGTGGTCGAGTAGTAATTATAATTTATTTCCGATACGGTAGACTTTTACAAAGCGAGCTAATTTAGTTCTCAGAGATAGCAACGTTTTTATGGCAAACACCGGCTAGGATTTTAATTCTATATATAAGTTATATTTGATGTTCTTAGGCGGCAGTGTCCAGCAGATGTTATTTCTAGATGGGTAGGGTTACCGGCTCGCTTATGTATGAAGGGACAATCATAGTTTTCGTGAGTAGGAACGCAACTGTAATTAATTTCAGATAGAACCCTTGTTGTATATAGAATTGGGTACAGATATTCATTAATGATCATCGCAGGGACCGACTGCCCAAGGATTTTGATAGGGACTTCGCTTTATTCAGGACTGTTACCCGTTAAAACTCTGCTGATGGTCATCCTCGGGTCTGAGGATAGAACCCCAGGATCTCTAGAGGAACGTAACCGAAGTCTTCTTGGAGCGTGTTGCCCTGTCATCCTCCACCCAAGTGGGCGTATGAGTCTACCTCACCATCTGAAATTTCAACGACCCTTCCCGGGTCGCTGGTCGGGTGATTCGAGCTCCTACACTTACCACCCACCCTGGAATCCGCCTTTCAGTCGCCTCTTAGGGGCCATCTATAAATTAGTTCGTACGTTAGTGGGGGGGAGGGGGTCAATAGCGGACAAGGGTTGGAGAGGAATATGAAATTTAGGCATTTAGCATAGGATATCATAATATGTGACATTATACTAGCGATTGGTCTCACAAATGTGACCAGTTGTGACAGGGGGAGGGGGGGGGATAAAAAAATCATAAAATTCGTGTGACGTAATTTATGGATGTCCCAGCACTACATGGGCTGAACGTATAATACTCACAACGACGAAGGTGTGCAGGTCCATGGGCAGGAAGCGGCCGGCGCGCACGGCGAGCGCGCGGCGCGCGGCCAGCTGCAGCGCGAGCAGCGCGCGCCGCGCCGCCCGCCGCGCCGCCGCCCACGAGCTCTGGTACGCCGCCGTGGGCACGCGCTCCGCCTGACCACAGTATTTTTTTTTATAGTAAGACCTAACGATAAGGCTGACGGGCCACCTGATGGAAAGTAGTCACCATCGCCTATGGACATTTGCAACACCAGAGGGGTCGCCAATGCATCGCCGGCTTTGGAGGAGAGCTCTTTTTACACCTTTCTTGAAGAACCCCATGTCGTAGCGCCCCGGGAATATCTCAGGAATACAGTATATAGAGAATAGTAACTCAGCTTCTTACAAATGGATCGTCGCCGGTTTGAATGTACAATTGAGCAGCGGGGGCCTTTTACGCACTTTTACTTTTTACGCACACAAAACTCGCGGGTCCGAGCGTGGTCTCAGTACGGTCTGCGGCGTTTCGAATGCGTTCGATTAAATACTAAACTGCTCGCTCCCTCGGACTTAAGATCATTAAATTCCTTAGTTTATTCCAAAAAAATACTGCATCTATGCAATTTAAGTTCTGCACAATCATATTCGTAAACGACGCAAGTGACTTCTGACTTTCATTTATATTAAGTTTTAACAAAACGCACTAAAATAATAAATAAAATAATAAAAATAATAAGTAAAACTAAAATATATAAAATAAAAACGTAAATACTTACTTGCAATATAATTTGATTGCCAAAATAGCAGTACACGAATATGTCCAAGGCGACAGCACCTAAGTACTCCACAGTAATCATGTCGAATTTCTGTGAAATAATAATACGATGTGTTCTTACATAAATTCACACAACAATTAAATAATATTTATATAGAAACTTCGATATAAACAAAAAATAAAATAGTTTTTTTTTTTTACTAAAGTAACTAGTTTAAGCTTGAAAGGGTATTTCACTGCGGTCCAAACTTTAAGATATGTACACTAGGTTACAGTCTTGAGCGTACTACAGAAGTCTGGTCTTACCCTAGCAATAAATGAGGTGAGCAAAAAATTTCGAGACCAACTGACATGTTTTTTTTTCACCGACGACCACTGTTGGTCTTCCCTTATTTAAACTATGTATATACACATTAAATACACCCAAATATTTGATATTTCAATGTCCTCAATATTGTCTTTTACTCGGGCAATTATCAAGAGAATATCCAAAAGTAAATTCTTCATAAATCTTCATTACTTGGATCGTTATCTTGAGTGACATTCTTAAACAAAGGAATCAAGCTCCTGTTCACACTGAGTCCTAAGTCCAAGCTCTTTTTATTGACGGAGAGGAATACATGGGTTTAGACAAGAGGGGCGGTTGAAGCACTAACCTACAAGCTCAACGAAGATATCTCCTCCATCGCAACGTTGTAAGAGGGGTGATTGTAGCTCGAACTTACTAGCTCAACGAAGATATCTCACCAGTGTAGCAGTATAGAGCAGCGTGCAGAGATACAGCGTGACTTGTACGACGCGTAGAATGAGCAGCGGTGACACAAACCTCTCAACCTGTCCTCGTACGCTGTAGATCGCATGGAAAACCCCCATCATCGCAGTGTCGTAAGAGGGGTGTTTGTACTCCAACCTACAAGCTCTGTACAAAGATACTCACCAGGGTAGCGGCATAGAGCAGCGTGCAGAGATACAGCGTGACTTGCACGACGCGTAGAATGAGCAGCGGCGACACAGACCTCTCAACCTGTCCTCGTACGCTGTAGATCGCATGGAACACCCCCATCATCGCAGTGTCGTAAGAGGGGTGTTTGTAACTCCAACCTACAAGCTCTGTACAAAGATACTCACCAGGGTAGCGGCATAGAGCAGCGTGCAGAGATACAGCGTGACTTGCACGACGCGCAGCACGAGCAGCGGCGACACGAACCTCTCAACCTGTCCTCGTACGCTGTAGATCGCATGGAACACCCCCATCATCGCATTATCGTAAGAGGGGTGTTTATAACTCCAACCTACAAGCTCTGTACAAAGATACTCACCAGGGTAGCGGCATAGAGCAGCGTGCAGAGATACAGCGTGACTTGCACGACGCGCAGCACGAGCAGCGGCGACACGAATCCCTCGAACCTGTCCTTGTATGCGTAGATCGCTTACACTATCTCCTCCATCGCAGGGTCCTAAGAGGGATGGTTGTAGCTCCAACCTACAAGCTCTATGAAGATATCTCTCAAGGGTAGCAGCATGGAGCAGCGTGACTTGCACGCAGCGCAGCACAAGCAGCGGCGACACGATCCGCTCAAACGTGCCCTTGTACGCGTAGATCGCTTACACTCGGTCGTAAGACGGATGGTTGTAGCTCCAACCTACAAGCTCTGTACAAAGATACTCACCAGGGTAGCGGCATAGAGCAGCGTGCAGAGATACAGCGTGACTTGCACGACGCGCAGCACGAGCAGCGGCGACACGAACCTCTCGAACCTGTCCTTGTACGCGTAGATCGCTTGCAGCACGCGTGCGCAGTCACGCAGAGCCTCCTCCATCGCAGCGTCGTATGCACTGTCGTATATATCTGCAGACATTTATAATGCTTAACACTAAACATCGGCATATAAAAGGAGCGGAAGGGGGATCGGGCACACCTTTATCATCGCTAAAGTTTAAAATTAGGCCAGGCGATTGCCATGTGTTTTTTCTTTTTAGAATAAATTAGATAATAAATATACCTTTTTTTTTGATATCGAGGGGGAAACCTTAGAAAGGTACTCGACGCCGTGGGAGCAACGCCGAGTTATGTGGGATTTTTACCTCACTAAAACCCCTCCGGTGGCCATCCTCGGCTCTGTGTGGAGGACACCGGGATCTCCAACGGACCGCTGCCAGTGTAGATAATAAAAATACCTACCCTATATAAAAATATTTACCAAATTCCATTTTCTTGTTCATAGACGCTTTAGTCTGAAATAAAGAAAAGTTTTTCATCAAGTTCTCAGTTACATGTTTAGCAATAGGTATGTACCTACCTACTCAATTTGTTCCTACTAATAAGTGTCAATCTTAAAAAAATTGAATCAATTTTTTTTAAGCGCGCGTTAGAAACTAACAACTTTCATGTCGTAATGATACTCGGAATCTATCATCTCCGCGTGGTTGTACAAGTAGTTGTGTTTCTCGTCGTCCTGGATGCCGTAGTCCCGCGCGACGAGCGCGCGGTGGCACACGCCCCGCTGCAGCAGCGCGGTGTAGCGCGCGTTGCGCAGGCTGCAGCAGAGGAGGTCCAGCTGCCCGCACAGGAGGATTGAGTTCGCAGCGAAGAATACACCTGGATTAGAATTCGTGTCACTTCAATTTGTAATGTTATTTTACAATATAGTAGTAGGTACAGCACAGCGCAGTGATAGCCTAATGGTTGAAACTTGCCTTCTCGATTGGGAGGTCCGAGGTTCAAACCAGGCACGCACCACTGATTTATGTGCGTATTAGAAATTAATTATCACTGCTTTTCGGTAAAGAAAAACATCGTGAGGAAACCTAAACACCCGAGAGATCTTAAAAAAAAATGTTCTCAGAGGTGTGTAAAGTCCACCATTTCGCACTTGGCCAGCGCGGTGGACTATGGCCTAAACTCTCATTCTGAGAGAAGACCCGTGCCCAGCAGTGGGCCAATAATGGGTTGATGAGAGAGAGTAGGTACAAGTCTGTCTAATGTGCGTATGTAAGGGGAGGTGGGTCCATAACCACACCTAAGCATAGGGGAAAAATGATAATTCTTTATTCGTGCAGTCGTGCTATACCTACGTATTTGCATATAAGAAAAAATCTTCTATGGTATTTAGGCAACGAGGTGACATTTTTGTAACATAAGATAAGCTTACTGTATTTTTATTTAAATCATCTCAAAAGTCTATGAACACCATTAAGAATATAAGAAGGAACGAACAAATTAATTTTATGATATTTGTAGAAGAAAACTTTAGAAAGTTTTCTCCTGAGAGGAGGAGGAATCCAAAAGAAGAGGTCGGTGGAAAAAATGATCGACTAGACTCTAAAAATATTCCTTTCTTGTTGAGTGATGGGATTGCGAAAAAATAAGCTTATCATCAATGAAACTAAAGACTAAAGAAAACTAAAAACTTAAGAGAGGTCGAAAAAAGTAAAGAAAAATAAAGACTAAAAAAAATCATTAAAGTTTATCTAACTTGAAAGAATCTTTCCTCTTGGCATAGCCAAGGGACTTCCGGAGCTTCTACCTCTCCTCCTTCTCCCCCCTTTAAATATGCCCAGGTTTCATCCAAAAATTACAACAGAACTGACCAAGTTGTCCTAAAGCAAGAGCTACGAAGGCCTGCGCAATGCACTGTCGGAGGAACACAATCACAACAAAGGGTGTGCGCGATATGTCCATGTAGATCCACGGCTGCAGCGGCTGCTTAGTCCACACTGGAAAAAGATTATTCTCAATGCTACGGTACATATTTACTGTAAATATGTCGGTGGATGACGGAAAATCTAAGTACATTTCATAACGCCGTTTAGTTCTATAGTTCGTAAAGTAGGTATTAATTAACTTGGACAAGTGAGGGTAGCACCTACCTACCTAACTTCCCTTAACGCAACGCTGTGCGGGTAGGCGTAGATTATGTCGTGCGATCGGAATGCATAAAAGTGCATCGACTGAGTTAGCTAAAGGATTACTTTGTTGAACGTGCTGTCACTTACAATGCTAAGCGGAGCGTTATTCTTGTTAATACCAGTTAAACGTTATTCCGAATGTTATTTCCGTAAAGTGTGATAGTGACTAAATCAGTATCGTAATTATCTCCTTGCCCGTAATTCTTACGCCCACTAGTAAACGCAACCATAACTAATATAGGATAGGCCATCCTGACTATATATCCCCCTCGCAGGGATCTCCACCTTGTCGTGGTGAGGGGGCTCAGTAACCGTGGCTGGGGGCGCCGCGGTGAAGCCAAGAGAGATCCCAGGGAGGGGACGCTCCGAGCGGGCTTGGCTGAGGGCCCGCTCCGGACGCATCCGAGGGGGCTGTGGAGGTCGGTGTTTTCTGGCCTCTGCAGCCAGGAGGGGTCGCGGGAGGAGAGGTGTCTCGGTGTGTCGTTGCCGTGCACCCTATCTCCCGCGACCGAACGGGGGCGCACCGTCAGATGCGTTGGCGGTGGGGCCGCAGAGGAAGAGGAGATGCGGTGTGTCGTTGCCGTCCTCCCTATCCTCTGCGGCCGTTTGGTGGTTTGCGGCGGAACCAAAGAACGGATCCGCCGCTGGGTGTGGTTGGTCGATGCCTGTAGGGATGCCTTGCGGGTGTCGGCTTGCCATGCCCACGGCCCCTGGGTGGCGGTCTCGGGGTTGGACCGTCACCCTGCGGATGGGGCCTTGGAAGTAAGGCGCGCCTTTGTGTTTTCTGGCGCGCCTTGCTGTTGGAGGGGAGCTTTATGCTCCACGCGAGGAGGGGCTGCGGGAGCGGCCAGGCACCGGCGGGTTCGCGGATGACTGCGAAAGCTTACCCGTGTTCCCGCCGTACGGTGCGAGGAGAAAACACAGTGGGGGTTTAGCCGGTAAGAGTCCGGCATAACCCAGCTGCCGCCCCGGGTGGCTGGGTATCCATGAGGATTACCCACAAAAAAAAAAAAAAACCTGACTATATATACATATACATATCTCACGGTAAAACAAGGATCTAATGCGAACATCGTTACCATTACTTAATCACACTATTGTAGTTTTTTCAACATCTTATCCCGTCTTCAACAACTGAACAGGCCTGGTCCTCTAGCCTGGCGAGAGATCTCCTTTTGCCAAAGTAATGTTTATTATTATTTGGCGGGTGGTAGAACGTATAAGGTTCGACCGGGACCGAGGAAGTACCACCGCTACACCTGTTCCTATCGTGATGCAGTTCTTGCGTTTCGGTAGAAGGTATTTCCGGCTCAATTTATCATCTTAGTTCTCGGAAGTAGCAATGAATCTTTGATTAACTTCAATTGGAATCCTTTTTCTGTCATTGCTTATATGTACCTACATGTCCATGAGCAGCAGTGATAATTTACCATCAGGTCAACTGCAAGCCCGTTCGCTATATCCTCCTTAAACACAGAAAAACGATACTTACAATGGGCCAGTACAGGTAGAAACACATACATAGTGACACTGAAAACAGTGCAAGCTGTATAGAAATATGCGAAATTGCGCGCCACGCGGTAACTCCGCGCCATTGTCGTATTCGTGAGGCCCCTTGCTGACCGCCATTTGAAGTTCTCGTTCATAAACCGAATCAATTCGTAAAGCTCCTGCTTGTAGAGAGAAAAGTAAGAGACGATAGATACAGAGGCTAGCAACGGGAGCCCATCGGCCATTTTATCTAAACTTGACATGATATCCAACCATTCAGTGTACAAATGGACGATCAGGGATAAAGGTAAATTGGCCAGTATAAAGAGAACCATGCCCAAATAAATGTTGTTGATGAAAACATGGTTATTGTTCATAGGTTTCTGATACCAATCCCAACATCCTACAATTTTAAGAGGTATCTCCAAGAAATGCATAAAATTGTGGACTTCTGTCTCGTCTGATTCGTCTTTTACTTTCAACATTTTGTATGGATTTACTTTATATGTAGACTTGTTCCTGGTTAGCGATGTAAACTGAACTGCTTATTTGAAAGTCATGTTAATGTATGATTAGCTTTTCTGTCAAAGCTTTTGTTCCATAACTATATTAATTATGAGTAGATTAAGTAAAGGTATGTTCACATAACGTTACAAATTGTAAGTTTTATTTTTTAGTTGTATGAAATATTTAGCCTGCAAATGAATCCTTTATGTTTGAACTCCATGGGCACACCACTAAATCTATTTCTGCTTAACAACAGCAGTGTTAAGAGCTGCATTAGGTATTCTAATTTGAATAGTGTGATAATGAAGTCAGGCTTATGACGCGTTCCAACTTAGTTCCATGTGTAATAATCGTCAGGTAGGACTAATCTTATTTTGTCCCTGTAGTTCCGGGACCAGAATAGGGCTACGGTATCCTCTGACTCCAGTTGTGTTCCGTTGGGGATCCCGGAGTCCTCCACTTAGCGCTGAGCGATTCCCACATAACCCGGCTTTGCTCCGAATGCGGCGGGTACCTTTTGAAGGTTTCCCCCTTGATAAAAAAAGGACTAACCTTATCTGTGGTTGGTTATATATTTCTGTGGGTGGCAATGGTCACATGCCGTTAAGTTAACTGTATGGACGTTTTTTACCTCCACGTATAAGTAGGTATACCTAAATACATAAAATCAGATGATGATACCCCAAAAGCTTTAGCAAAGCGGTAGACACGCTGACAAACATTTCGGAAGGTGTATTTTGATATTAGGTATACCAGGTATATACCACCATATAGGTATACCATACCACAAACAGTCAAACCTTTTTAGTTGTTATTCTATAACTAATATAAAAACAAAATCATAGGTATATGGGTATACAGGATTATTTCAAAACGGACTTAAAAATATGAAGAAAACAATTGGAAAGGTACATACTGTAAAGTTAACCTTAGAAATAAATAAGCATAATTAACTCTTTGCTTCAAAACTTTCCGATCCGTTCAAAAACTAATTATTCCGATTAATTATGAAGACAGTTCGTCTCTTCGTTGAAATTAACGGTAGTTGTAAAGTTTATTTCAAAGTTTTGTGAATAATATATACAATAATTAGCTACAGCTTCGCGATTTTGTTTGCATAATAGAAATATAAAGAGCCCGGGTGTGGTTACATATAATGTGATTACGGCCATATACATATAAACTTGATCACTGATTCAGGTGAAGATGTTTGGGGTTTCCCTGACTTCTTATTTTATTTAAATAAAAGAGATAAGAGACAAGAAGATAACATATCAGCCACCATCTAATTAAAATAGAATACATCACGCTAGAAATAGATGTCAGTGTAGTAGGTTACTTCTTCCTCGAACCAGAATGCCGATGGAACCTGTAGGTTCTACCACCTGTCTCCCATAATACGTGTACCTAGGTCAATGATAAAACAGGTAAATAAAAGAAATCATAGCGTGTTAATTAATTATATTCCAATGAAGAATCCAAAAGTAGTTTTTAATCTAAACATTTGTAACAGTTTTGTACGTTTTGACATACATCATCTATGACGTCACCATTGATTCCGCATCCCTGGAAAAGAAAAAGATAATGTTAATTAGGAGTCATTAAGTAACAACAAACTTAACGTGAAATTCCCTTTAAAATCAAAACCAAGGTTCCAACGCTTAATGCAAACGCTTGAAGCATTGCTCACAGGAATGTCGCTAGTAAGTAGTAGACTAGAAAGGCAAGTAGACTGCATTTGCATTTGAAAATATCATAATTTGGACGCTCCCTAAAGTATGCACCTGATGATTTGAGCAGGTTTGCATAACTTAGGGAGAGTTCAAGTATTACGTAACGCAATTTGGAGGGAGGAAGGGCTCTTGTCAAACGCTTCGATGCGACACATGAGTGGAAAAAGGGAGGTTGGAACAATGCATTATCTAGTTTTTATTTATGTGCAAAACCGTATTTAAGTAAAATACAACCAAAGCGACTTGCTGCCTAGTTCAGGGAGGGAGAAAGTGGTGCAGCAAACGTTACAAGGGGGGGAAGGGAGTCTAAAATCGTCAAAAGTTGCGTTGCGTGATACTTGAACACTCTCATAACAGATTTACGGTCTTGGCGTAAAGGTCTTTTAAAAGGATTGGACGGCGCCAATTTTTTTTGCCTTTTGGGCGGCGACGAATTCAACTTCGGCCCTGGGCTATATTTTTCTCTAATATTAATTTTTCTTGAATTGTCAACATAATAACCTTGAAAAAATGTGCAAACCTGTTTAAAAGTGTCGTATTTAATGACAAGTTACAGACAACAACCCACTTTTCTTTGGAGCGCCTCTGCGCAATTCTGTAGATACGTCTAAGCTCCAACAGCGCTCGCATGATAACCACCAGCTGCTGCTCGAAGTCATTGGTCTTCACGTCGACGGCCAGCCCCTTCTGCTTGCAGATCTTCACGTACAGGCTCCATATTGCTGACCGCACGTGGCAAAGCTCCACGTGCCTCCTCGCAGCCGTCTCCTTCAGCCGGTGAAGTGCCAGCTCCCATTTGATCACCCGGTTCCGGACTTTGTCATAACGCCACTGTAAATATGAAAACAAGCCTTCAGTCCTGCGGGTACTTACTGCCTATGGACATCTATAAGCTACTATAAATAGAATAGAGGTTCTATGAAGTCAATCAATACATGATTTTCTACTTCCTAGGGCTCAGAAGATCGACTTGTTTGAAAGTGAACTGGCAACCAGACGCTTTTACGGAAACGCAAGGAGTGTTTGTCCGTACAAATAGGCGAGGGCACGCGATCCCAATCAAATTAAAAATCTCCTAATAAAATTGAAACCTTCTCTACTCCAAGTTACCACACGTAACTTAAGTGACTTAATCATGGATATGGGTACGATCCTGGAAAAAATCTTTGTGCGGGAGGAAATATTGAATACGATTTATTCCTGCTTTCCCCCCTGCCCCCTTTCCAAACAAAGCCTTAATACCAACAAAAAATCCAGCGCCTAGCGGAGTATAACCAACGCAACCCTAAACGTAACGTTAAACAGATCTGACCCGCAAGTCAGCCAGCGTGTTGTTGAGTCCCATGAGGAAGAGCTTCTTCTCCTCGGTGAGCGCCGCGATCTCCTGCCGCGCGCCTTCCAGCATCTCTAGGTCTCGCTCCTGTCTCTCCGCGAGAGTGTTTTTTGCCGCAGCTGGTGAGCAATGTTCAGATATTTTAATAGATGTAGCAAAGGATTTTTTTTTATTTGACTGAAGTAGCAAACGAGCATGCAGTCCACCTGATGGTAAGTGGCCACTGCCGCCCATGGACATCTGTAATCAACTTCATACAGAACATGGGTTCCATCTGAAGTCAATCACAGATGCGTTGCTACTCCCGAGGACTATGATGGTCGCCTCATATAAAGTGTGCCGGCAACCACACTCTTCCATCGAAATGCAAAAACCGCCTCACGCTAGAAATAGGTGTGGCGGTGGTACATCCCCGGTCGAACTACACTGGTTCTGCCAGCTTCGATAGATCATGGAATTCTGCTAACGTTAAATAACCAGCGCCACCCATAGGCTTTAATAAACCCCAGATACGAGCAGTTTACCTAGTTGGCTACAGATGTATTGCATATGTTTTTCACCACATTCTCAGAATAGAACTGAATAGCTAATGTAGCTGTTACTCGACACAAATGAGTCGGTCGAAGGCATCTGTGAAGAACACCAATTATTAGGTAATTCAAAAAGTATTCAAATTTAAATTATAATACCTAACGCTTCGTAACGGTTCAGCACGTCAAGAGGTTGCTTGAACTCGGAGTAGTGGTGTACCACCGACATCAGATAATCCTGAAACATAGAACAAATGAAGCTTAAAAGTGTTATTGCCAAATCTCAAAGATAATGTCCTTAAAAAGAATTATTTTTTTAGAAAGAATAAAACGTTGAAATTTTTCAGTCTGTTAACATAGAAAACCTTTTTTTTTTATCGGACCGAAACAGCAAACGAGCATGCAATACACCTAATTATAAGTAGTTACTTCCGCCCATAGACATCAATAAGCGATTTCTATCACATTAGCAGCGATTATTTCACATAAGTTGTAAAGGGGATCTATGTGGGGAACATCACAGATGCGTTGATACTCCTGATGATACCTTACCGATCAAACTACACTGGTTCTACAACCTGGATATCTAAAACAAAGGTATGAATGACTATGATCATTCATCAATAACGCATGGTACCTCATAAATGGTGTAGTCCTGGACCTGTTTCTCCATGAGGGCACGGACCTCCTCCATGTCTGCCACCCGGCTGCGCATGGCTTCCGTCTCGCGTGTGCGCCGCTCCAGCGCCGCCGCGTCCGCTTCCATCTTCCGCTCAGCCCGCTCGCGCTTCTCTTGGTTCTCTCTGATGAACTTATTAAAAAGTGGTGACTTGTTAAGCCTATCGCGCACTGCTGTTTGATTTAGAATCGTGTAGTACACCAGTAAGTTATAAGAATATGCAATTTTGTGTTGTTGTAGTACGAATTTGCAACCGATCTTTTTGCCAGAAAGGATACTTGTTTCATCTAAGAATTACTCATAGATGTTCTTGATCTCTTAAGTTTAAGTTGTGAAGATATTAAAATAAAAAATATTTTTACATTTAATAATAACTGTCTTCTACCGTGACACTCTAGAAGTTTTTTGAGCTATTTTTTTACAGTTTATACCCCTTTTTCAACTTGTCTTTCAGAATTAATAGGTGTCCTTGTCATTAGAGACAACCTCTACTACTCTTCAGTAGCGTTTAACCATAAACTAAAAATACATTAATCGACTGTGCATAGAAACGTCAAACCGACAAGCTGTCAACTAATTGTCAAATGTCAAATGCCAAACTATCAACAATTGGAGAATGCGAGGCTTGCGAAGTTACCTATGAATTAAAATGAAGTAAAATAGTTATACTTTAGGCTAATAAATCGTGGTGTGATTCTGACCAGAGTATCAAGTTAACAATTATTATTCTCTTTATTTTAATGCAATGGCACAGACACCTCGAGGGAACACTGAGAAAACTGTATTAATGGAATTCATCAATGCATATAAGAATTTACCGTGTTTGTGGGACCCGGCTAACGAAATGTACTCGAATAAAGAAGCGAGGCTTCAAGCTATAGAGATAATGTTGGATGTATGGCAAAAATTCGAACCAACTGCTACAATTGACAGCATTAGGAAAAGGATTGAAAATATGAGGACTGCTTATAGACGGGAAAGAAGAAAGGTGACATTCATCTATATGTTTTGAAGGTAGAACCAGTATGGACCACCGATACGCCTTTTTCCACGTGGAGCACATGTCTTGGTTATGATAGAAGTGTTTTTATTTTTTATGACTGAAGTAGCAAACAAGCATGCATTCCACCTGATGGTAGGTGGTCACTGCCGCTCATGGACATCAGTAATAACTTCATACAGAACATGGGTTCTGAAGTAAGATGTGTTGCTACTTCCATGGACTATGATGATTGCCTCATGTGACAGTGTGCCGGCAACCACACCCTTTCATCACATGGGTGTATCCAGGGCTAAATTACATAAATTACTACATTATGAGGCATCATACTCAGTCCTCAGAAGTGATGACATGACTGTAATCAACTCCTGGTAGAATACCTATATGTATATGGAGACTGTACATGTCTATGGGCAGCAGGGTCCACCTACCATCAGATAAATAGCATGCTCATTTGCTACTCTAATCTTGTAAAAAGTTAATTGAAATACACAATTTTATGCCCTCTTTATTCCTTTTAAAAGATCATTGATTTGGTGAACTTTGATCTGCCTAAAACTCAAAAATTAAAATTATCAGTGTTTCTCCACTATATTATACATAAAAACCTTCCTCTTGAATCACTATCTTTAAAAAAACTGCATTAAAATCCATAGCAAAGTTTTAAAGATCTATTCATACATAGGGACAGAGCTGGAAGCGACTTCATTTTATACTATGTAGTGATTTTAACTTCTCAATTTGTATGTTGCTCAATCAAACGATACTATAATTTAACCAAGCTATTTTAATTGTAAAACCATTGTTTTTGATCCAGGTAGATAGAAGCAAGTCCATAGCACTAGATGCGGAAGACGTTCACAAGCCGTCCCTCTGGTACTATAAATACTTAACGTTCATTGATAAACGAAGAGATGGATGCAACGACACATCATCAGATGAGCATGATGACCACGACTATGATGTCCACCATGAGGTGAAACATGTAATTTTTTACACACTTTATATTAGCTTGGGTTGTATGTATTTAATAGAATCTTTCAGCTCGATTTTCAATGGTTTCCTGAATTCTGATTAATTTGAAACAGCACAAGTATCAAGGACCGATGACAATGCAATAATATGAAAAAAATATTAAGGTTTTTTTAACAAAATGTTTTGCAGAACAATTGTAATTCAACTGAGGAAGTACCACCACCACACCTGTTTCTAGTGTGAAGCATTCCTTGGTTTCGATGGAAGGGTGTGGTTTCCTGCACACTTTTATTTGAGGTGCATGCGGTGTTTGACTTCAGATAGAACCTGTCTTCTACGTGAAGTTGCTTACAAATGTCCATGGGTGGCAGTGACCACTTACTATCATGGACTGCATGCTCGTTTGTTACTTTAATATAAAAAAAAAATGCTCCTACTAAGTACTCAAGGGTAGCAATGTATCTTAGCTCTTAACGGCTGTTATTAAGAAGATTTAGAAGATAGATGCCTCTGGAGCGATATGGCACACCCACATTAAAAGATACATATTTAGTTATTTTTATATTACTGATGGGTATTGGGGAGGGAACGATACAGGACTTAAAGGCTATTTGGTATGTATTTTAAAAAAGTATTACATGTTACAGGAAACTAAAAGAAAAAAGCAATGCAAGTGCCCAATACACAAAAAAAGGCGAAGTGAGTTGCACAAACACATGCTGAGCATGCAAGAAGATGAAAGACCGAGGGAAATTATACATACAAAAAATCCTAGTCCATACATAGAGACATCAGCAGATGCATTCGGCCGTTCTGTAACGATGCAGCTGAAAGAACTACCCAAACTACAAAGGTGTATCGCAGAAAAGTTAATTGGGGACATATTATTTTATGCAAAAATAGATCAACTCTCCCCTACTTCGTCCATCAATTTTAACCAGGATGCAAAAACATTTTTATCGAGGATGAAGCAATCTGGTTATGCCTCAACGCCTGATTCACAGTCCAATCGGATAAAAATCAAAATAGAGAAGCAAAATACGAAAAGTAATTCCAAACCAGAAACATATGCAGAACCCTCTTCACCGAACTCTGATTGCAATGATATACAAGCTGTGTATATAGAACACGAGAATTCAGACTAACCTCTAAATAGAAAGTCTGAATACAAAACAAAATTAGTATTGTTATAGCACTCTGTAAATAATACAAAATCTCAGCATTATTTACGTTCAATAAAAAAATACCTGTTAATCTTGTAAATAAAAATGTTAAGTAGAATATATAGATACCTAACTATTATTCAATACAAATTTGTATGTCGTTTATACTGTGATTACATTATTGTTATCGTTTAAACTGTGATTACATTATTTTAAGTAACAAAACAAAACTCGTTATTAAAATGAAACCGAACCTTCGGATTCTGTCAAAGTTTCGGCCAATGTATGGAATTTTGAGAATTACAGACTAACAAAAGCATTTGCATGAGCATCGCTCTTAATACTTTTTAACAGAATACCTGAAAAAAATATAAATGTGTGTGCAATTCACACAATGCAGAAGTGATACTTAAAAATGTCTTACACCTTTGGTACAGCGCCATCTAGTTGTAACGCCGACAGCTGCTTTCGTAACACATTTTTGTTTTATAGAGTTTTAAGTCGTACACGAAAGACTTACGAAAGAAATATTCGAGTGCAGCCGAACAGAATAAGAAAAAAAAAAATGTGTTCAGATTTTAATGCTTCCGCTGCGCAATAGTACCTTTCACGTTTAGTAGAGATCAAAAACATCATAATAACGCATATTGTGGAATCCAGTCGCATGTTATTCACAAACAATGAGAAGTTTGGGGGCGTAAGCATAGTAAGTGATGTGTGTCGTGATGTGGAACCTAAAAAATGAAAAACAATCTAATTGTAAGGTAGATAGATTAATCTACCACTAGAGTTGCCTATCGATAGTCGACTATTGCTAAAATATCGATAGACTATCGATAGTTGACGTCATATAAATAGTATCGATAGCCTATCGATAGTATCGATAGTATCGACACTATCGATACTATTGATAGTATAATTTAGGGCAATAGTATTGTTATAAAGAAATAGTATCGATACTATCGAAGGTATTAGCTTCAATAGTATTAATACTATCGATAGTATCGATACTATCGAAGACCGATGTACGTTTAGGAGTAATAGTATCGATAGTATTGATAATATCAATAACTCACACTATCGATAGTTCAATGAACTGCGATAGTATTGCCTTCCAAAAATCAATTACATAGCTAAAAATATCTCAAAAAATATTCGAATAGAAAACGTATTATTCATAGACAGTGTCTGAATTCAATCAAAAATTTCAATTTTTCAATTTTCCAATTTTCCGAGAAAACTACTGATAATTTTTCAATTTCCCTAATATAGGACCACCTGTGAAACATTTTTACTTGCCTGCCCCCCCCTAAACTAAATCCTGGCTACGCCCTTGGAAGCATTCCAGCGTTTCGATGGAAGGGTGTGGTTGCCACACACTTTTATATGAGGCGACCATCCTAGTCCTCAGGAGAGGCAACTCAAACTTCAGATAGAACCCATGTTATATATGAAGTTGCTTACAGATATCCATGGGCGACGGTTAGTACTTATCATCAGGTGGACTTTATGGTCGTATGGTATGTACGTATTTATATTTTAATGAATTAAGCACTAAACACACAAAAACTATTGTCAACTTACCTTTTTTCTCCATTATTGGCAGCAACCTAGTATGGAAATCTTTCGAGCTTTAAGTATAAGAATATTTTAAGCTATAAAGATAAAGTTAATTTAAACTGACCATACTCTGCCAGAGATAGCTCTAGACGCCTTATAGCTTCGTATTCATTTAAAATAGTATCGAAACATGGTCAACTATCGATAGTCAAGACCTATCGATAGTTTTTGTTATTATTGTCCAAATTTACAATACTATCGATAGTATTGAACGTAAAAATATCGATAGTATCGATAGTATTGCTGGAATCAATAGTATTGCCACTATAGAGCTATCGATACTATCGATAGTATCAATAGTATTGTCATGTGTCAATACTATCGATACTACTATCGATATCCTAACTAGTTTTCGAGGTCAACTATCGATAGTTAAACTATCGATAGTTATGCAACTCTATCTACCACTAGTGTTTGTCAATGGTTTCTTCACCACCGCAGTTTCACCGAGACCAACCATTCACTGGGTGAAAATTGCGGTAATAATATTTTAAAACTACCGTCATGAGTACCGGCTACTTTTTAAAATTTATCAATTCCACAATAATATTAGCCTAAAATCAAATACGCAAAATTCTTGATTTATTCTTTTAGAAATATGTGAGAAATTAAGTGTATTGGTGATTTAGTTTAGTTTCTAACTGTTATGAGTAAGATTTCGAAAAACAAAAATAGGGAACAATAAAATTTATTGTTAGATGTTTAAGAGGGGTGTAGGGCATTAAATGGCCTCACTCTAGGAGCAAACTCGCACCCAGCAATGGACCAGTAATGGATACACAGAATCAAACGACCGAGGTCAGTAAAAATTAGTCCACTTTTTTCGTCCTACCTTATTGAAGCTAATAAAGGACTCCTTTAGCAGCAATTCTTTTTCACGCAAGTCCTGCCACTTGCCGTCCATAACAATCCTATTGGCTCTCTCTTCCTCTCTTTTACGGGCCAGTTTTTCATCAGCTTCCATCAAATCTCGACGAGTTTGTTCCATCAGCACTTGGGGAGTCGGACGCGCCACATCCCATACTGGATACTTTCTGTAGTGATTATGATGCCGTTAATGTTAGTTTTATTACGTTAAACTCCAGACTTCACTATAGTGGAGACGAGCGGTGACGACAAGCGGGTATAGTGGTGATGAGCGGACCACCACATTTGTGTCGCCACAAATGTGGTGTACACATTACGTCTCCATTGAGCGAAGATATATGTATGGTGCGATGAAAGTTGAGATGTGAGCCGTGCCACGCAAGCTAGTAAGCTGTTACCGACGCGGCGCCGCTTATCTATATCCGTCTCAGTTCGAAGGTCACATCCACCACACCCATTTCTTGCGTTTCGATGGAAGGGTGTGGTTGCCGGCACACTTTCACATGAGGCGACCATCATAGTCCTCTGGAGTAGCATTTGTGATTGACTTCAGATAGAACCCATGTTCTCTATGAAGTTGATTACAGATGTCCATGAGCGGCAGTAACCACTTACCAGGTGGACTGCATGCTCGTTTGCTACTTCAGTCATATAAAAAATACATCTGTGGTCCAGTCAAGCCCATGCGTATTACCGCACAGTTCGATTCGAGTTTTTAAATAAATCATAACAAGACTTGCATAAAAATGTATCTTTAACTTAAAATTGATAGATTTCGAGATGTGCAATTAATCGTGCTATGCACCAATATATTAAATATGAAGTTCTAGGATTTAGTTTTCCATGATAGATGAGACATTCGGCAATGTAGAGGTTAACATAATTTGTGTCTAGGAAGGTATTCTCATAGCCTTTAAAGAAATATTGTGGATAGTGGGCAGTGAACACATAAGCTAATTAAGCTGCAGCCTAGGGCGCGAAGATTGAAGGGGCGCGCTGATATCGTGTTTTCGCATGCTCTATTAATCTAGCATCATTGCATCTACCCTACATATTTCAACTAGACCGAGACAAAACACTAACACACCGGTAGATTAGGCGACCTTTTTTTTTATGCTCGACAAGCTTTAGTTAATACTTTTAGGTCGACTGTAACACACCTGGTGAGGGCGCGTCCTTAGAATTAGCCTAGAGCGGTCAGTCGCTAACCCACTGTTAGCGACTGATCGCTCTACATTATAACTATACTTACTTTACCATACGGGCACTCTCCATCAACGACTTGTAATATTCTGAGGTAGACTCCACTGGAGGGCCATGTGGTATGGCTATTGGAGCCAGATCCTTCATAGATTTCTTCATTTTCAGATTTTGAAGAACTAAATTAAATATTTAATTGTTTTTATAAAGTTCTATATAAAAAAAATAACTGCAGAAAATATATATATTAGGAGTAACTGTTTTTCGTACATTTAATAGCTTTATAAATATTTAATGATAAATAAACAATATTAGTTGCTTAGTTACTGCATACTTGTGCCACAGAATATGTGATTTGTTTTATTATTAGAATTGAAAAGAAATAAAAATTCATTATAACTTAATTTTAACATTTATTGCATATTAACTTAAAGTACCTAAATGCAAGATCTAAGACCTAAGATGATCAATTGTAATAATTAAAAGAAAAGTGAATCATTTCTAAATCTATTTGTTTCTGAACTTTTATAGCATATTGTTTGACATTTTATCAACAAGTTGTTAGTACAACAATTGTTGCAAAATTAGATACAAACATGAAAATCTTTCACCACATATCGCACTTACGGTTATTATGACGGTTTTCATTTGCTCATTGAATATTAAAATGACGCAACTCAAAATACTTTTTCATGATGATTAAAACATAATGAATGCATGGGTTTTGCATTTTTAAATTTGAAATTATTATATGCAGGATTTTTTCCCTTTCGCCCTGTAGTTCCGGGATCAGAATAGGGCTACGGCATCACCTGCCTGTCGTAAGAGGCGACTAATTGGGGCTTCCGGGGTTGCGGGCGGCTAGAGTGGGAGCTCGAACCGTTCGGTCAGGCAATCCCGGGAAGGACGGCGGTTTGTGTGGTCGCATACCGCCGTAAAGACTAGACAGGGCGGTGGACCCAACCGCCCATCTGGGAGGAGCCCGATGGGGCAACGTGCTGAGAGGATTCCAGCTGCGGTCTGTTGGAGATCCCGGAGTTCTCTTTATAGTAGCGCCGAGGACGGCCACCGGGGGTGTTTTATTGCGGTAAAAATCCCACATAACCCTGCATCGCTCCCACGGCGTCGGGTACCTTTTGAAGGTTTCCCCCTCGAAAACAAAAAAAAAGGGGATTTTTTCCCTTTATGAACAACTTCTCAATTTGAAATTATTTAGTATGATCATATCGCTTTTAAAACTATGTTCACTTTAAACTTTGAAAAACTCTTGTTCACAATAAACAATTTTTATTTTTTTGATGTGCCCCTTTTACATTATTTAGTGAATTATATCACATTATACCAATTGGTAATAAGTAATAAGTAATGTATAGTACCTTTTCCAATCATTTGCCTGAAATGTCTTTGCAAAACATAACTTCTTAAATACAAATGATCAACTTAGGCTATCACATATTTATAACAATTTCAAATGTCCAGTCACTTTGTCAATAATGTCTTTTGGTGCGGGTCCCACTCCGAGGACGGTGACTGACCCAGAAGCTATCTGGGTTCTGCCGGCATCTCTTATTAATGATGTAATAAGTCCCATCTTCTTGGCATTATCAACAATTTGATTGATTTCTTCTAAGGAATCAGTTTTAAGAGCTATTTTTGCTTGGCCAGTCATCTGCCAGCACTTGAGGCCTTCTGGGTCCCTCTTCTGGGCCTTCTCGAAGGCACCAACGGCTGCGTGGCTGCATTGGGCAGCTATTTTACCTTTACCCATATTGAGATCAGTCCTTACGACTATAACCAGTTTATATTCAGAGTTAGATGCAAACTGAAAGGAAAACGATCTTCAAATATAATGGAAGTGTCAGTATTTTGTAAAATAAAACATCAATAATAATTCCTTGTGATAAGAACATGAACTATTATGATAATTATGAATGTTAAGTTATCAATATTATTGATAACTTAACATTCATAATTATATTAAAGACTTGTCAATCAATATAGTCCACATTCCAACACACATCTTTAAAATTTCATTAAAATTTCAATGCTTGACTTAAGCGGTGTTGTTATACCGCTTAAGTCAAGCATTGAAATTTTAATGTAAAATGATGAAAGTGAAAATAAAATGTGCATAAAGTAAAAAGATATAAATTGTGTTGTTTATACACGATGAGTGAATATTTATATCTTATATTAATTTTAGCAAAAACTTGCTTGTTTACTCTTGAAATGAATTATTTCAGCAGTTTTCATTTCACTACCCTGTAAAATCAGACAAAATGCCTTAAGTGGCGTTGTTTGATGAGTGACGCTTTTGCACCACTAGAATACCCAAGTGAGCAGTTGCATTTAAAAAAAAAAAAAAACTCATTCAGGAAACTCATTAAAGAAAAACGTTCACAAGAAGTTCTAGATAGACCAGTGGACAACAAAACGGGCCCGTTGACCAATCGCTGTCCTAAGTACCTAGCTCATCCATCCATCAGCCTTTTGATGTCCACTGCTGAACATAAGCCTCCTCTAAATGGCGTCACTCCAACCGGTTTGTGCCCTCTGAATCCAACGGTTTCCGCTGTCTTCTTCAGGTCATCGATCCACCTGGTAGAAGGGCGACCTATGCTCCTTTTACCTAAACGTGGTCGCCAATCGAGGACCTTTCTTCCACATCGGTTATACCTTACTAATAAATGCTAATTACCTTCTGGACAGCTTTTATAGTATTCACAGCTGCTTTAGCTGTATTAGAAGACATCCGCCACTTCTGGACAAGCATGCCGATACAGATGCCGCAACCAACCCCTGTTATTAATGAATAAAAGTCCATTTTCTGTTTGAAAGTAATGGTGACTTTTTGCTGATACGCTGAATTTTGACGTAGTCCTGTTGGCTTTCGTATATTTATGGAATAACGTTTGGTATTTCATCAGATTTTATTCAGTCGAAAATTCAAACAAATATAATTGCACCACCTGTTCTAAAATGTCAAATTAAAATTGATATTGACACTTGTCATCGTCACAAACGTCAGGCGCGTTTCTTTCTTTAATTTTGGACAAAGATAGTTTACTCTGTCCATCTATCTACTGTCATTCCATGGCACGACCCACGAGTCCCACGACACGAGAAAATCGTAGTGGGCCTTTTAGCGTACAATTATTCTTCTTGTAATTGTTACTTACATAAAATACACTTTAACATGGCTGTAACTAAATAACACAGGAGCCAACAATATTAATAAAACTGCTTTTAAATACACTTGTCATTAGTTTATTGTCTTAAGAAAAGTAAAACCAATTTTATTGATTACTTTGTATTATTGATGTAACGAACGATACTATTTGGATATTCACGAATTTGTCGATATATTCATTTTTCTTTGACGCCAAGATGGGCGCCGCTAGGTACAGTTTAGGGGGGTGACACGTACTATTAAACGGTATAAAATATAGAACTAGGGCAGTAGCAATGCAGTCTTTACCATAAGGGCACTCGGGGCCAGTGCCCTCATCCCCAGAAAGCCCCGAAAGGCCGTCAATTTTCCTCACATTTGATATAAAATATGGTGGGACGCTTTACACTTCTCGTTGCACAAAAGTCGTCGGGGCCCTTTTGGAATTTAAAGTACATCATACTTTCTTTACATTCCAAAAAGGCCCCGAATTCTTTTGTGCCGAAGAGCCCCAGCATAGTCTAAGCCTGGGCGGTAGAACGTAGGGTAGGTAAACGTAAGTAGGTTCTTATTTTTAGGCGTACTTTGTTAATCAAAAAAAGAGAAAAGTAATGTTGCATTAATTTGCAATTAAATAGTAATTATAATATTGGTACATTCAAATGAAACACATTTTAAGAACATAATATTTTTATTAATAAAAACTAAGTTGTTGAGCATTACAATAAGTAAGAACAAAATAGTAATAAAACAAACCTAATGAATTAACATCAAAAATCAAATAGTATCAAAAATGTCTGTACTTTATAATACTTAGAAGACATTATTTAAAATCGCATTTTGAATCTTTTAAAATTACTTTGTGAAATAACATTCTAACAGATAGGGCGATATTACAGAATAATAAAAATGATTGCAAAGTTATTGCTTCCCCAATTAAAACAAATTTTTACAGGTATTTGTAAATTTACGAGTTATTTATGGTCAAACTATTTTACTACATATTTAAAGTGTTTATGAATTGAAGCGAGAATCAGAACAGATAACTTATACGTAAAAGCAAGAGAGGCTGAACTTATACAATAAATATTTGGTCATGGCGATTTCAGGTGGGTATAATTTAGGATGGCTAGTTTGAATTATATTTTATACTAGATTATTGCCGCGGCTTCACCTGCGTCGGTCTCATTTACCACAACAATGAGTATTATGTGTTAATGAGGTCATAATCATCATGTGGTCATCTATATTAATATTACAAAGAGGTAAAGTTTGTAACTTTGTGTAATCTTCGGAAATACTAAACCGATCATCAAAATTCTTTCAGAATCAGAAAGCTACACTATTCAGGAGTGCTATGGGCTATATTTTATAACGATTGAACAAATTATAATTAACGCTCAACGAAGTGGGCATGGGTCGGCTTGTAAACTATAACTGCGTGTGTAAATCTTTAGTGCAATTCAATCGGTAAATACGTGAAAAAGTAAGAAACACACAAACTTTCGCGTTTATAATATTAATAAGATTTTTGGTACAGATTTTTTTTATTTATAAATAATGTGTTAACTAGTGATGTACGATTACTCCCATTCACGAATATTCCCATATTTCTACATAAACTCATTCGCAAGAATGTGCGAATGATTTGCGAATATTGAATTGCAGCCTTTGCAAAAAAGGCCAATTCGATACAAATTAATGTCTAAATGCAGTTTGTCGACCAAAATAAGGTCGCCAAATCATCATCCTCAATTCCAAAAACAGAATAAAAACGTTATTTGAATTCGCAAACATTCAAATAACATCCGCTACATCACTAGTTTCAACAGAAAGTTTTTTTCATATGAATACGCAATTTTAATTTCTTTACTGTCCAAATTTCCATATACTTTCGTGGATCCTAGTCACTGAAACAACTATATTCTAGTGGTATCTGGGATCTTCTAGAAATTACAATACATCTATTGTTTTAAAGAATTAGACTGCCCGTTCTCTGAGCGAAATTAATACAAAAAAACATTAATTTTGTGAAATAATAGTAATCGTACCTGTCGATTTTGACTATTTCAAATGAAACGAGCATTCAGGGCAGGGCTTAGAAACTAGACAGTAGACTGATGTGCCCTAGCACACTTCAGATTAGTTTGCTTTCACGCAGGAAGCATGTACATGTAATCTTTCGCTTATATTTTAACTAATCGATCGTCAAATACATGATTACCTATAGATTACTGACCGATACGAATATTATTTAATAGAAATATATCTATTTTATCGATACAGAGTACTACAACCTTTCGATATTTTTTTCTGAAAATATTCTATTAGGTTGCTTGTGAAATATGGAAAAAAAGCAGAATATCATTCTGAGTTATACTTGGTAACATAATTCTTATATATTACCATATGACGATTATTTTAGTTAATATATACTGGTAAAGAACACTTTCTTAGAGCATATGGAAAGTTTTGAGGTCACATTTGACAGACATTATTTTATAAAGTATACCGCAATGAAACAAAATTATATCAATATCGGCTATTAAATTTTAACACAAAAATCTTTGTACGCATTTAAAACTTCTTATATGCTTCAAAAATACACGTTTTTATTATTTAATTACACTTACATAATTATACGGCTTATTTAATCAACGAGGAATTATTAATTTCACATGTCGCACCCTTGGTGGGACAAGGGCTTAGTGCATGTTTTACAAATTTTCACTAGAAGAATTTTTCGACGTACAACTTAAATTGGACAAAAGCACTCTCGACTTCTGTCGAAATGAGATTGAACTGAATGGCTGACTTTGTTCTACTAGACAGTAGGATGTTTTTAAAGCAATTCGTCATTTTTAAGTCTATTTCGTATTTTTTGCGTTTTATGAGTTTGTCCTGCCAAAGGTGCGATGTAATGAACTAATTACGATTTATTTTATGTCCAGAAAATACTTATTAGCTCAATGGACCGAGTCCGAGACAGTTTCGTGCATGTACACTCCATATTAATATATGTTTTTATTCGCATTTTAAAAAACGGTTTTCCGTATCGCGGCTGCCAATTTATACAACACAATATTTCTCGCGTATGCAAGTAACGTAATTCTAAACAATTTTGTTAAAAGAAATAAAAATACTAAAAAAATTGACTCCTTCCCGTACAAACCAAATTATATCTTATGATTAAGACAACATTATTACAACACCTAGAAAAATAAAAAAATAGTCTTATTGCATAATTTTTAACTAAGACAAAATAAAATTATGGAATAAGTATCTTAATTTTAAAGCGTAAACGTAAGTATCAAATAATTGAATAAAAATAGAAACCTCTATTCCTAAATTAAAAGCCTTAATACTTAAAGCACCTTCTTAACAATACGGGGTCCTTCACACTAGTATTTTTTCTTCCAGCGTTCTATACTATTGAAACAACATTATCAAAATGGTTTCAAAACTTTCAAACGACGAAACTGTTGTTGTCTTTGCTTATTTTTTTTTTAACGCATTCTACACTCATAGTCCCACAGTAAGACTTTCTCCTTTGTCGTGGGTGCCATGAACACAAAGACGAATACACAAACACCCAGAACAAGAATCTAAACTCATCATTCAGATACCTGTCTGGTCGGGAATCGATCCCGGGGCCCACTGCGTGTCAGACCGGTATAGTAACCGCTGCGCCACGCGGGTCGTCAGTATATTAAAAAAATAAAAGGCTTTTGGAACTCATTATGCAATTTGCAATCAGCTGAAAGTAACTATTCTTTGAGTTTGATTTGTTGTAATCATAAGTATTGTTTTTATAAGATCTTTAGTACATATGTGCCGTGAACCATGCTCGCATTCAAGACGGTGCGCTAACGCAACGTTACCGCAGCGTACACATACGCTGGAAAAACGTTAATGTGAAGGAGCTCTAATTATATTAAACTCAGACTGGGAAGCATTATAGAAAGTATGGCGAAGTTTTGACGCATCACGCATTCTAAAAGATTTCAGGTAAATTCTAAAAGTTCTTTCTAATTCACAGGAATGTTGATTGAACATTGAGTTTCTTTAGATTCTAAGTACGATCACTAATGAACAACGAAGTCCGAGGACTAAGAGTGCGTTCCATTAGACGTTCACAAAGCTCATGCTCACATCCGCATTTTTTCCCGTTCCACTAGCTTGTGAGCGTTACTGATTTTTTTTTATTATAGTTAGGCCAAGCGATAAGGCAGACAGGCCACCTGATGGAAATCAGTCACCGTCGCCTATGGACATTTGCAACACCAGGGGAGTCGCCAATGCATCGCCGGCTTTGGAAGATAGCTCTTTTTACACCATTTTTGAAGAGCCCCTTGTCATAGCGCCATGACATAATCTGTAGTGGAACGATCACTTCGACCCACCTTTTTAGATGGGTCGTCGTGAGCGTCGCATGGGCGTAAGCCATGACGTCATGAGTGACGCATTCGCCGCGACCACAACGACCGCGGTCGTCTTGTGGAACGACATTTTGGGCGTTTGGAGCTTTGTGAGCGTCTTCTGGAACGCGCCCTAAGATGGTCGCCTCAAACGAAAGTGCGCCGGCGACCACACCCTTACATTGAAACGCAAGAACTGTTTCACGCTAGAAGTAGGTATGGAGGTGTTACCTCCCTGATCGGACTTGTTCTACTACCTTTTAAAATATAACATTTCTTTTTGAGATACTACCAATTATTTCCAATTGTATATACTAATTATCAAAACTTTACATAAATATATTTCAGGAAACATATCTATTTATAGACATTTGCCTATAAATAGTACATATTTTTATTATTTTAAGCTTACCTGTTATCACAGAATTATTATAATTTCGTTTTCTACAATTTCAATGGCGAGTAAATTGTACTTTGTACTTATTTTATGTACCTGATTGTGTTTTCAGATTGGTGCATTTGCATATCAAAAATATTTTAAGCTCACAAGTATCCATAAAATGACGATCTGCACCCATATATAAACAGGTCAATCGTAAGACGAAATAGTTCAGTACAATTAGCCTTTGACGAGCTTAAGACATAATTATTTATTTTTGTTTTTTTCTTTTTTAATCAAGATTACAGTATTACGATCACTGAGTACGACTCAAAGAACGAACTTAATAGACTTATTGTAGAAATAAAATTAAAACTGGGAATAAATTGCTAATTAAACAGCATAATCAATACGACGGAATTACTCTAACGTGAACAATAATATTAACCTATATAAATTTGTATAAGTTGATGTTTCTTTGAACAATTAGTGTCGATCATGTTGTGTCGCGATCGACGTTGAATAATCGATTTTTCATCGATTGATGACATCGAAAGTTTAAATATATCAGTCGACATCGTTTACATCTTATGCTTCGATGTTAACAATGCCGCTGGTACCGCTGGTATTACTTCTGTGTTTCAGCGAATCTGTCGAGTTCCGCCCTCGTCTGGGCGATACTCGCGTCCAGCACGTCTACGGGCTGGTGGTGACGAGCGTTCATGGCCCGCTTCTCCTCCGTCATGCTGAGAATCACGTTCAGAGCTGTGATGTAGGTGCGCCGGCCCACTACTTGTATCTGTTGAAAAAATGATTATTTTATTGTACTAATAACGAATTATCGAATGGGTACCTAATAATACAGAACAAAGTTTCAATTTCAAGTCACAGGGCACAGAAGACATTCCCTGGTAGAGATTGCTCGATCGTTAAAATATGCCTAAAACCTCCTTGCCAGAGCAATTACTTCAGTTATTGCACTGTGCATTGGTGTTGGTGGCTGATGTGAGTCGGAAAAAGCTAAAGGTCACAGCCACTGCTCAGATTTAGTCTTCCTAGTGGTTAGGGGACACCTGCCCCTAGAGTACACAAGAGAACAGACCCCTGTCAGGGATCGAGCATAAAAAGCACACCCTTTCATGCTCGATCCCTGACAGTTCTCCCACATGTCAGGGTCATTGCACTCGAAAATACGGCGCGCAAACTGAGCTACAAAGTTATTCAAGACCTTACGGATGGCATATTGGCTCACCGGGGGCAGCTGCACGACCTCGTCCAAGTCGGCGATGTCGACGTGGATCCGTTTGGGTGCGTGTGTAAGGGGGGCGGTCTCCGTGGGCCGCAAGGGGCGCTCGCCGGGCGGCGCCTCCGCTTCCTCTGTATGACACACTACTCACCGGAGGCAGCTGCACGATCTAGTCCGAGTCGGCGAGGTCGAGGGGGATCCTCTTGGGCGCGTGTGTGACTGGCGCAGTCTCCGTGTGCCGCACGTGGCTCTTACCGGGCGGCGCCTCCGCCTCCTCAGGGCTGTACGACACATTGCTACTCACCGGGGGCAGCTGAACAATCTCGTCCGAGTCGGCGAGATCGACCCGGATCCTCTGGGGCTCGTGTGCGAGGGGCGCGGGAGGCGCGGGCTCCGCGGGGCGCACGCGGCGCTTGCCGGACGGCGCCTCCGCCTCCTCTGTATGATACATCACTACTTACCAAGGGCAACTGCAAGGAGCACAGTCTTCGTTGGCCGCATGTGACTCTTACCGGGCAGCACATCCGCCTCCTCTGTATAGCACATTACTACTCACCGGGGGCAGCTGCACGATCTCGTCCGAGTCGGCCAGGTCGACGCGGATCCGTTTGGGCGCGTGTGCGAGCGGCGCCGGGGGCGCGGTCTCCGCGGGGCGCACGCGGCGCTTGCCGGGCGGCGCCTCGGCCTCCTCGCGGCGGATGTCGCGCTTCGGGCACGAGCACACGCGCGCGCCGACGCACTGCCGCCCCAGCACGTTACCGCTGTTACATATAACGTACATATTGTTTATTTATTGAAGTGAAACTTCTTTATCGGGGTTGGAAAAAAATTTAGTGTAACATTTTTTCGTTACGCGCCATCTTTTTCCGTTACGCGCCATCTTTTTACTTATCCCTACCACGCGTGATATTAGATAGATTATTATAGATTAGATTATTAGATAAAGTTTAATAATAGCCCTTTATTAAACTTTATCTGATTTAACTTTATTAAACCAATTTCTGTAAAGTTGCATATAGTAAATTATTTTTTGAAAAATAACGTCATAAAGACGTTTCACTTCTTACGAGTGTACGCTAGTACACACGCACACATTTTTTTAGGCATACAAACAGGCTCTACGTATTTAATACAGGACATTTACAGGAGAACATTAGGATTATGAAACTAAATTTGACGACCCGCGTGGTGGAGCTCGCGCGAGGGTTCGACTCCCGGCCATACAGGTATCTGAATGATGAGTTTAGATTATGTTCTGTTCTGGGTCTGGGTGTTTGTGTATTCGTCTTTGTGTGTGTCCATGGCACTCACGACACAGAAGAAAATCTTACTGTGGGGCTATGAGTGTAAAAAGCGTTTTTTTTAAATTACAGATGTCCTTGAGCGGCAGTGACCACTTACTATCAAGTGGAACGCATGCTCGTTTGCTACCTTAGTCAGATAAAAAAAAAACCACGAAAGGTATCTACTCACACGTGGTCCTCGAGCGTGAAGAGTATAGCGATGGTGCGGCGGTTGATGCCGCTGCAGCAGCTGTTCTTGCAGGCGAACTGGTACGCGTGCGTGGTGGGCGCCGCCAGCCGCACCAGCACCGAGTGCCAGCGGTCCGGCGCCGCGCCGCAGTAGTACACGTCCGACGCGCCGGCGCCGCGCGACGAGTGGAGCACGCCCGCGCGCATCTCCTCCGCCGGCTGCACGCCTGGTACATATCATACTAATATATCAATAATAATAATAATAATTCATTTATTTCAGACTAAGTCCATATTTTAATTCATTTATTTCAGACTACGTTCATATTTTAAATTTACAAAAAAAAATTAAATGCTAATGCTAAATATTAAATATTATAAAGGCAAAAGTGTGTCACGCGACGAGTGGAGCACCCCCGCGCGCATCTCCTCGGCTGGCTGCACGCCTGGTACATATCGTACTTCATAATATTATAAAGGTTCCCGCTACCGTAAAACGGTTTCCCGCTGTCTTCTTCTTTCGGTCCACCTGGTAGGAGGGCGACCTCTACTCCTGTTATTAAAAATAATCAACCAGAATGCGAAATGCAGAGCGACGCAGGGCTATGTGGGACTTTTAAAACACCCCCCGGTGGCCGTCCTCGGCGCTACAAAGAGGACTCCGGGATCTCCAAAGGAACGAAATTGAAATCCTCTGAGCGCGTTGCCCCATCGGTCCTCCCGATGGGCGGTTTGTCAAGTTCATGAACCATGTCTTAGTCAAGTTCATGAACTATCTGTGTACCAGATCAACGAAATCTGGCATGACAGAAATAATAAACACACCTATGGTTCCACAAACTTTCGCCTTTATAATATTGATAAATTGCCACATTTGCCAGGGGGTAAAGTCAGTATAGTTTGACCAGGGAGATATCACCCACGCACTTATTTGTATTCTGAATCAGTTCTAGCGTTTCGATGGAAGGGTATACCAGCACACTTTTATGTAAGGCGATCATCTTAGTCCTCGGGAGTAGAAACGCATCTATGATTGACTTCAGGTAGAACCCATATTCTATGTGAAGTTGCTTACAGATAACCACAGATGGCAATTGTCTCTTACTATCTCATGGACCACAACCTCATTAAAGAACGCTCTTTTTGATTTAACACAAGTTAAATCAAAAAGAGCATATAACCACAGTACAAAGAGGATAGTAACCCAGGTTCAAACAAATCGGCCGTCGCCGGTTTGAATGTACGCTTGAGTAGCCGAGCCCTATCAGCACGCTCTTTTTACGCACACAATCAAATAAACTTGCGGGGCCGTGCGTGGTCTCAGTACGGGCTGCGCCACGCGTTTGATCGCGAGTGATAGCGAGAGAGCTCGCTCGGATTTTTGCTTTATTTGTGTAGTGTATAAAAATTGTATTTAACATAGATATTAACGTCGTACTGATATTATTTGATTGAGTGATTGATGTTTCATTTTTGATTTTTATTTTATTTGGTAAATAATAATAATCTTTATTTAGTTTATATAAGTTGGATAACATAGCATTATTTCAGTTATAATTAATTATATGTACATATAATTATAACCGCATTTGTATTGTGTATTATGTACATTATACATGCCACTTTATTAAAAACCTTCCGCTGTCATAATACACAGATAATATAAAATAAAAGTGACAACTCCATGCACATCTGTAAGAGTAGGCAAATAACTCGACAAGAGGGCATAGCTGGCCTACTCCTTACTGATAACCTCACCATTCTTGGGTGTCTCGTGGTAATGCTGGGTGCACCTCGTGACCCTCTTCTCCGCCTGCGACTGGTCCGAGAACACGGTGGTGGCGCGCACGAACATCGCCGGGAAGGGCTGCGACGCGGCGTCCCAGCGGAACTGCACCGAGAAACTGTACCCCATGTCCACGTATATGCGGTTCAGGCGGTGGGAGTACTGAGGACAACAATGGATCATTACACACACTAGTATTGACACAAATATAAGCACATATCAAGGTGGTAGAACCAGTGTAGTTCGACCGGGGAAGTACCACCGCTACACCTATTTCTATCGTGAAGCATTTCTTGCCTTTCAATAGAAGGGTGTGGTTGCCGGCACACTTTCACATGAGGCGACCATCATAGTCCTCGGGAGTAGCAACGCATCTGATTGACTTCGTCATTGACTTCAGATGGAACCCATGTTCTGTATAAAGTTGATTACAGATGTCCATGGGCGGCAGTGACCACTTACCATCAGGTGGACTGCATGCTCGTTTGCTACTTAAGTCAAATAAAAAAAAAAAAAAACATACTTACCAAGTACCAAACATACAACTACTCATTTTATTTTCCTATTGTTGATATATTTTTGTTATACTTTGTTTATTTTTAAGTTTAGGTTTACAGATTTTTATTTACATAAAAGATGTATTTTTAGTTACAATGTTAAGCTGTTTGTTACATTTAAAATTTTATCTAAAAAGTGCACATAAGAACCACTTTGATATAGAGTGCAACCGTCCAAATGTATTGTTGAAAACTGTTATCCATAACACAAGTTAATTCTTAAAATGGATACCAGGGATCAAAAATCACATTGCTACATATAAATCATTGTGTTAATTATCTTAAGTTCAAATTGTACAACTTCTTTGAGAAAATAAATTATTATTATTATTATTACTATCTATATTTTTTACTAAGTTGTTTTCACAGCTTTGATTAAGGCTACCACAATAATGAGTATTGTATGTCCTAATTCTGGTCATAAACTATGTGTGGGCCAAATTTCAGCAAAATCAAAAAAAAGTTGGTAATATTTTACAGATAATTTATTACATATTATTTCGGTAACTTTAAATTAAATTGCAGCATTAACTCGTTAATTTTATTCATATTTAATTTATATGATTGTCAATCTTTTTCTTTACCCTAATCTTGTGTGATAATTATGTGTTTGTTGATGACATTAATTATTGTGATTTGCTAAGGCCAATGTAATTAAGTGTTAATAAATAAATAATGTGGCATTGTAGTAACATTTCAAGGTGTGAGCGTTATGTCATCACACTTATAATTTGCCACATTCTTTAAAATCTTAAACATATATTGGATTGGGAAGACTTAAGCATATATCATCATAATTTAAGATAGGAAGGGGTGCTTAGATTTTTTTTAATTGCTCTTAAAAATGAGATACTCACCAGTAGACATATTCAGGTCTGAGCAGCATAATTAAGATAAAGCGAAAAAATTAGAAAGTGCATAGAAATAAATTATTTGTTATTATTTATAATCTTAATTATTTTGATACTTACAAGATATTTGGATTTGTTAGTGTGTGCTCCACATATTTCAACTTCAAAGTTCAATTCTCCAGGATAACAGGTTCTATCCGGTGGTCCTGTTTTGCAGTACTAAAAATAAAATAAAAATTTAGTAATTCTACCAGATGGCAGAACCAGTGTAGTTGAACCAGGAGATACCACAATCACACTTTATTTCTAGAGCTAAGGTGTTCTTGCCTTTCAGGGTAGAGTGTGCTCATTCACTCATATGAAGTGACCATCTTAGTTCTCGAGAGTAGCAACACATTTGTGATTGACTACAGATTTACTCTTGTTCTTTATAAAGTTGCTTACAGATAATTATAAGCAGCAGTGAACACGTACCATCTGGTGGCCTGCATTTAAAAAAATAACTAAGTATGTTGTCAATAAATAATAAAAAAAACTTTTTAAAAACATAGAGCCACTAGAATCCTGTGTTGTGGATTTTTTTTTATCTGATTGGAGTAGCAAACGAGCATGCAGTCCACCTGATGGTAAGTGGTCACTGCCATCCATGGACATCTGTAACTATCTTCATATAGAACATGGATTCTATGTGAAGTCAATCACAGACACGTTGCTACTACAGAAGACTAGGATGGTCGCAGTGTACAGGCAACCACACCCTTCTATCGAAACACAAGAAATGCTTCACGCTGGAAATAGGTGTGGCAGTGGTACCTCTCCGGGCGAACTTCACTGGTTCTGCCTCCTGGTAAACTGGGTACCATGGACATAAACAAAGACAAATACACCATCACCCAGACTGAAAACAAGAATCAAACTTCATCATTCAGATAGCTATCTGGCTCGAAATTGAATCCCATTTTGTGTTTTCAACATGAAACCCACTGCATATCATACCAGTGTGATAATCACTCTGCCACACGGGTTGTAAGTTTGTCAAAAAATACTTACTGGAACAAATTCTGTAGGCATCTGATTAAACTTAACAGCTGCATCCATAGTCTCTTCTTGTTGCTCCAGAAGAGAGTAGTTTTCCATGTCATTCAAGTATATGTCATCCAGATTTCTAAAACGAATTAATTTGATGATTACTGTGTCACTTTCATACAAATGTTTATATGTGATAAACTTGATTGTTGATTCCTTTAAGAAGTCGATTTCCAGAAATCTTTAGCCCGATCTACTGTGATTAGAAATTTACACCATGTTTCTTTTGATAGTGAAGGTGAGCACTGAGAAAATATTTCTGGAAATTGACTGTTGATGTTAACTTAATAAAATTAGCATTTGGCTTTCTGGTTTGATAAAATGGAAAATCTTTTTGACCATTTGGAAACTAAACCTAGCAGTGTAAAATAGGGATTGAAAGTTTTTTCAGAAATCTGCTAAATTTAATACAATCTCAATGAAACTTAGAACCACAATTGCCTATATTGGTGACTGACAAAACGGGGGGGAAGGGGAAGTCCAGCAGTAGATCTCAATTGTCTAATAAGTGGATGATAACCATAAGGTTTGCAAGAACAAAGTTATGGGTTCTGCTAATCTATACTTCCATACTAATATTATAATTGTGAAAGTATGTTTGTTTGTTCCTCTTGCACGTCGCCAAATAGCTATTGTATGATACGGTTTATATGCTGGGAGATAGTTAGGAGGGCGGAGAGTGACATAGCCTACTTTTTACCGAGCTCTCTCATTCCCATGAGATTATCAATGTTTTATTAGTTGATACATATTTAGTAGTTCCAGACGTTGTTAATAGGTGTTAGTAAAATTCATTTGCAAGTTCTGAATCACGCTATCAAATGCTAGTGTTAATACCCTTTGACCGTGCGGGCGAAGCCGCGGGTAAGAGCTAGTAGTTTATATGACTGATTGATATAAGACTGACTGATTTTACAAAGGGGAAAAATTTGCCGATCTTTCTCAGATTTGCAAAATACTCAGATAAATAAATACTACTCACTCCAAGGCAACATATGTCTCCTGAGAAGGCATGTTCATGGTGAGGAAAAGTGTGTCCTCAGAGTCCTCCTTCTCACTTTTGTACATGGTTGTGCCTTTGATATCACTGAAACAAGAAATTATGAAAACAAAATATACATACTATCAAAAAACATAATCACTGTCTGGTAAAAGTATCTTTTACCAGACAGTGATTATGTTTTTTGATAGTATCTTTTACCAGACAGTGATTATGTTTTTTGATAGTATAGCACCTTGATTATCTTATAATCAAGGTGTAAGAACTAACTTAAGGTCTAGAAACGAGGTCATATCCTCTTATCTATTCTTATCAAGGAATTATTTTAAGAAAGTTCTGTCATAGTTCTCATCTTTAATGTTTATATATGGTAACAACAGTGCTAGAACAATTACAACAAATTGAGCATGTGTAAAGATACATTTGAGATTATTTTAGCGATGAAATATACACTTAGTTAAAGGACTAAACTTATATTCAACATATCTGGCGATTTTGCACTTTTCTTATTATTATAAATGTAAGAGTTTGTGAAGATGTACGTGTGTTTGTCCACACACAAAAACTACTGATCAGATTTCACTGCAATTTGGCACACAGACAGCTTATAGCCTGAGCTAACAAATAGGATACTTATTGCCGTAAGTAAGCATGACTGAAGCAAGCAGAGCTGCGGATTATGCTAGTAATACAAAATAAAGTCATCTACTCCATACAAAGTGGGATTTCAGGTGAATTAGTTAAATAATTGGGATTTTATCATTCCTATATAAAATAATGTTCTTTCAACTTTTCTATATTGCAAAAAAAAGTATAATACATAAGTTAAATCAATCACAAACAATCAAATGTGATATAAACAAAATAAAAAAAGTTACGCGATACAATACTACCATACGTCTCATTAACGCTGTAACTTCATATTTGCGAAAATAAGCGCACTGCCTGTATGTTGTATTTCTTGCAAGGTATTGCGACCGGTAAGTTGAAAAAATGGCCACCATATCGCGAATTCGCGAACAGAACTCGAGAAAAAATGCTTTTATGAAATGGAGCATGTCGTTTTGACGTAGGTTATCTATCTAATCAACATAACAAGAAATTAACATAAATGAAAACGTTGCTAATCGTATAACAAATCACATACAGATTATCTTAACATAACATTTTTGTTAAAAATATTTGGTTTTGGTTTTCACTTAAATCTCGACAATAACGTTTCCTTCTCACCTTATCAGATATAAAATTTCATGCGCCTGTCTAGTCTTGGGTCTTGCTTTTAATATTAAATGTTGAAGTCGAAATACACACACTTTGGTTTTATCTAAATCAAATATTTATTTCATCACTATGAACATAAAAAAAATTGAATACGTCCATTCGACTCATTCATCGAATCGAGAAGTTTGAGTTAAACTGAGAAAGGAGCAGGGTTGCCAATGGTAATTTATAAAATTCCCCAAAAATCCAGATCAAATTCCTCAAATTAGAGGACAAAAATTATCTGATTCTTTACCAATTCTTCCCAACCCTTCAAAAGTTTTTTAAGAAATAAAACTGTATTCAACTAATTAGATCAGTGGTTCCCAACCGGTGGTCCGCGGACCACTGATGGTCCCTGGAAGCACCCGATGTGGTCCGAGAAGCCAAAAAAAAAATTGTATTATAGAACAACACAATGACAGTCAAGTAGCGGACAGCCATTACTGAACCAAGGATCAGAAATTAGTAAAGAGTATACAGAAAGCGCACTATATATTAATTTTCAGATTTATTTTTCGCGCAAGTTACACCCTTATACCGGTGGTTCATAGGTCGACAGATATTTTGCCAAATGATCCTTCGTCACCAAAAGATTAGGAACTACTGATTTAGATGATATTTATTGTTTATTTTTTCCACATTTTTGTCGAACCAAATGGTTCAAACTTTAAACTACATCGACTTGACAGATTTTAATTCCTTCCCTTGCAGCAATTAATTATACATAATATTATAGTAATGGCTCACTTTCATTAGTCGATAACTCAGTCGATAAGCAGCATGCGAGGAGTCCCCGAATACGGTATAACAACTAGTGAAAGTGCATCGTCAATATGTAGTCGATATACATCGTGCGGGTGCTCCCGCAAGCTGCCATAACAACCAAATAAATTCGTCAGTTGGTGTAAGGCAATAATGCGAGCTGTGGGTTGCGGTGGTTTAGTTTACGAATGTTATTTTATTCGATAGGACTTGCCCAACACATTCCCAATCAACTTGAGATTCCCAATTTCCCAGCCTTTTGGGGAATTTTCCACAGATTGGCAACCCTGGAAAGGACACCAGCGTTGCCAATCTTAGCAACAACAAAAAAACAGAACCACCTTAAAAAAAACCACCAGGAACCAGTAAATTGATAGTTGGAAAACAATAAATTTATTCAAAACAATAAACTATAAACAAAAAAACAATAAACTAATAAGAATTAAAAAAAAAAAATTATGTATTTTTTTTAAACTATAACTTAACGGGCAAACGGCCTACGGACTAACTAGTCCCTGTCGCCTATGGTCTTACTGCAACATTACAGGGGTCGCCAATGCATTGCCGGCATTGGCTTCGATGGATAGCTATATTTGTAACTTTCTTGAAGACCGCCATGTCATAGGGCTTTGGGAATATTTCAGGAAGACCTTAGTACATTCTACTACTTGCACGTTCCTGGCAAAAACGAGCCTGCAAACCAATGTATGCAATGCCGCGTCCGCACGCTTGTAAACTTCAAACCTCTACAAGCGTTTGACTTGATTTTGCGAACCAAACATCCACACGCTTGCGAGTGAGCTATTTATGATCTGAAGAGGCAAGCGCAACAGACGTGATGGACATGGAGAATGTATCGCTTATTAAATTTAGCTTAAGTTACTTTTATTAAAAAACAATGAAGAATATGTAAAAGGAAACGAAACATATTTTTATCACATTATTTATATATTTATTTAAGTAATATGTAGCGGCGACCAACAAAATCGATTCGGTATTACGAGTTGACTCGGTTACTCGAGGGCAAAGACACTCGAGTGATTTAATTTTTCAATCGAATACGAGTTTATATATTTCACTCGAATGACTTGAGTGAAAGCAGGATTCGAATCACATCACTACCATGGAATAGCGGCTGTAATGTAAAAATAAATTTACTTTTTCTGAGATTTACGTCATATGTTTTAGATTATTTATCGGTTTGCAGCCTTTTAAACGAAAGACAAACAAATGTAATTTTATTGATTGTCACACAGTGTGTGGTAGTGAGACTACAAAATAATTTAAAATAATTTATTTAGCGTAAAAATGTCATATGTCAACAATTTTATCTAATTGTAGGATTATTTTGTCTTTTTCGTATAATTATATCACTAAAAAACATTTTATCAGGTCTATATTATTATTATTGAATGTGAATATAATAATTCTGATAGATTATTTTTTAACTTTATTGTTGATAGTTTGAAAAAATAATTGTATTTAATTAAAAAAACATTATTCACATTTTTATTTAAAGCATAATAGAAAATATTTCTAGATATTTGAAAGTGAATCATAAAATTCTATGCATTTAAAACAAACCTTAAGCTGGTATTACCAGAGTATAAAAAAAATCAAAGGATGATAAAAAAACGAACTCCGCTTCACTTGTGTTTTTTTCTAATTTTACTGTCACTAAAGTTGATAATTTGATGCATATTTTGTATGCAACAGTTATTTTGACTTAATATTGTGCTCTATTATGTACCAATACATCGCAACTGAGGCGCTAAGTGCACGTATTAACTAAAATCAATAACAATCAGTGACCAACAAAGGTACGCTATGTTTGCATTTGCGGAGCATAACCTGTGTTTTATCCTAGCGTCCGGTTGGCGTCTGTCACAGTTAACGCGAAACTGTCTAATAAGTGTTATTTTGTCGCTGTGTTGATTTACAATTCAGTTACTGCGTGGTTGGAATCCTTGGAAATGTAAGCGGTTTTTGTTTTTAGTGTTCAAGATGAATTATGAAGCTGAAAGAGCTATGAACCAGAAGCGGTTACGGATGGAGGCCGAGCCGGGCCACGGAGTGGTGCAGGGGAACGGCTTGCCGCTAAATTACATAGGTACGTTGGGTTTTAGATGTATACTATGCACACAATATCTTAATTTCCGTTTTGAGCGGGAAAATGGTGACGTAGTGTGACGATGTTTTGTCGTGTCGTAGATAATGGACACCAGATACCATACCAGCCGTACGCCGGGGCGTACAATACGCATTACCCGCCGCCGGACGCGTTCGCGGCGTACGGGCCGCCGCCGCCCGGGGGCTACGCGCCACAGAACCTGTCGTACGCGCCGCCCGCGCACCAGAATTACGCGCATCACCAATCCTTCCCCCCGCAGCAGCAAGCCCAACTGCACATGCCACAGTCTCATATGGGTCAGTATTAAACTTAATAAACAATAACATACTCATGTAAACAGAACCTTGAAAAGTTAAGCTATTTACATAACAACCTCTTATAAAAAGTGTAAACAAACTTTTTACTTTTTATAGATTGCTTTAAAAGTTTTTGTTACCTTGTGAATTGAACAAAGTGTATAGTGTTAATGAAATTTCAATTAATGATTGTTTTTTTTTGTATTCAAAAATATAGTACCATCAGCCCATCACAAAGAAAATACAGAAAAAGAATACAAAAAATATACAGAAACATTGGGCAGCCTTATGACATGTAAGCAATTTTTATTAGGTATATTTGGTGTAGCTTAATTTAATAATTATAGTCAATTAAGTTGAATTATGGATGTTTTACGAAGGATACAGCTAAGTATAACTCTACATATCAATAGAAATTAATTGTGGTGGAACTCTCAGCGGTTTGACTCCGGAGGCACCAGTGCCACATTTATTTTGTCTAATAACAGTAGTGCTCTGTCCTGTGGTGTGTCGAAAAATGTGTAAGAGAGACATATTTATCAGAGGTGTTTTAACATTTTTCTGCAGAGGTAGCAATATCTGTGGCTAATGTCAGGTAAGACTATCTGACGTTTATTACTGATGTCCATTGTCGGCAGTGGCCATTTTTTTTTTTTTTTTATTTGACTGAAGTAGCAAACGAGCATGCAGTCCACCTGATGGTAAGTGGTCACTGCCGCCCATGGACATCTGTAATCAACTTCATACAGAACATGGGTTCCATCTGAAGTCAATCACAGATGCGTCGCTACTCCCGAGGACTATGATGGTCGCCTCATGTGAAAGTGTGCCGGCAACCACACCCTTCTATCGAAACGCAAGAACTGCTTCACGCTAGAAATAGGTGTGGCGGTGGTACTTCCCCGGTCGAACTACACTGGTTCTACCACCTTTACAATGAAGTGAATTGTATACTCATTTACTACTTCATATTGTAAAAGAATAGCGTGATATTAAAAAAGTACTTATATGTAAAAATGTGTTCTGATGTTAAGCAATTACACATTACCACTTTAGAATTTGTTTGCTTAAAATTTCTATTTGTGAGATTGAAGCTTGCAGTCCATCTGATAGATAAGTGGGCACTGCATTTCAGGGACACCTGTTACCAATTTTGTATTAGATAGGGGCTTTACCTAAGGCAGCACAGATGCATGGTCTATTTCAGAGGTCTAAGTTCTTCTCATAATGCAGCTTCAGTGCAAAGAAGTGACATTTAAGCAAAATTGCAAAATAAACAAGGATTTTTGTTTCATTAATTAATAAAAAGTATTATTGATTGTTTCATCAATTAATAAAAAAAAGTAAAATTAAGGTATTCTCTACTTAATGATTTAAATAAAGAAAATTGTATGAAAATACCTTATAGTAAGTCTCATAAAATTACAAATAGACCATTTGTGATGTTTTGCTATGAGGATGCCATATATATTTCTGCTTCTCTTCTCCACTCTGTCCCAAATTGAACTGCACTTCCTTTTGAATTACTCTATCTATTAAAAAAAACTGCATTGAAATCAGTAGCATAGTTTTAAATCCAAGCATACATAGGGACAGAAAGTGGGAAACAACTTTGTTTTATACTATATAGTGATAACTATAGTAATACACAACGGTTATTCAGTACAGACTAACTTTATATTTTTAATTTTAGTGATACCTTCACAAACAGTACATTTTATGACAAAACCTAGTACACAAGGTGGTAGAATTGGTATGGTTCGACCAGGGAAGTACCAATGCCACAACTAATTCTAGCGTAAAGCATTTCTTGCGTTTCAATAGAAGGGTGTAGTTGCCAGCACACTTTCACATGAGGTGACCATCATAGTCCTCAGGAGTAGGAACGCAACTGTGATTGACTTCAGATTGAACCTATGTTCTATATGAAGTTGGTTACAGATGTCCATGAGCGGCAGTGAGCACTTACCATCAGGTGGACAGGATGTTCGTTTGCTACTTTAATCAGATAAAAAAAATCACATCATTTAAATTGTAGTAGTTACACTACAGGTGTCTGTAGTAGTTACATTTTGATACAATATAAATATTCAACAACAGTAACTGTGTTCTTATAACTGCAGTTTAAACTGTTATAACTGGGTTCTGATAACTGCAGTTTATACTGTGGTCTTCTGTAACTTCAGAAGGTGGTAAAACCAGTGTAGTTCGACCGGGGAGGTACCAATGCCATACCTATTTTCAACATTGCGTTTCGATGGAAGGATGTGGTGTGTGATGTGGAGGCGACCATCATAGCTCTCGGGAGTAGCGACGCATCTGTGATTGACCTCAGATGGAACCCATGTTCTGTCTGTAGTTGGTTACGGATGTCGCAGGGCGGCAGTGACCACTTATCATCTGGTGGATTGCATGCTCGTTTGCTACTTCAGTCAGTTAAAAAGAAAAAAAAAATCAACAACAATAACTGTGTTCTTATAACTGCAGTTTATACTGTAATAACTGTTCTTTTAACTCCAGTTTATACTGTAACAACTGTATTCTTATAACTCCAGTTTATACTGTTTATTACAGTACTACTGTTTCATTTATTAATTAACGAGTACTCACGATATGCCGTTTTCGAATTCTTTAAGAATTATTTTTGCCAATATTTGATGTAATAACTGTGGTCTTATAACATCAGTTTATACAGTAATAACTATGGTCTTATAACTTCAGTTTATACTGTTATAACTGTGTTCTTATAACTGCAATTTATACTGTAATTATCGTACTATTTTAACTGCAATTTATACTGTAAGTATCGTAATATTTTAACTGCAGTTTATACTGCAATAACAGTGTACTTATAACTTCAGTGTATAGTGTTATAAGCTTGATGTTCCAGTGCAAGGGTACGGCGCGGACGTGGGCATCCACAAGCCGGCGTGGCCGCCGCAGCCGCACCTGCTGCCGCCGCTGGACGCGCAGAAGCCGCTCGACGTGAAGCAGCTCAAGCCGGAGATCAAGCTCGAGCCCACAGACGCGCAGAAAAGACCACACCCTGAGCCTGAGATGATGGTAGGTGGTGATCGAAGACGCTCGCAAAGCCCAAACGTCGTTCCACAAGACGACCGCGGTCGTTGTGGTCGCGGCGAATACGTCACTCATGACGTCATCGACTTACGTCCATGCGAAGCTCACGACGACTCATCTAATAAGGTGGGTCGAAGTGATCGTTCCACTAGAAATTATGCCAGTAACACTCACAAGCTAGTGGAACGGGAAAACTGCGGTCGTGGTCCTGAACTTTGTGAACGTCTAATGGAAGGCAATCATAGTAACATTTTAACAGTAGGTTACGGGGTTTATGATATGCTGATAAAAAACACATGTTATACAAAATCACACACAAAGACGAATACACAAACACCCAGGCCCTGAACAGGAGTCTAAACTCATTATACCTGCCTGGCCGGGAATCGAACCCGGAACCCACTGCGTGTCAGACCGGTATAGTAACCGCACCGCCACGCGGGTCGTCAGATCGTCAGATGATAGATTGGTCAATGACATGTAGTATAACTAAAATTATGTAAAACAATTCTCTCTCAAAACATATGGATAGACAGCGAGAAGCGACTTTGTTTTATACTATGTAGTGATAATTAAAATGATGTACAATATTCTCTTCCTTCTGAAATCGGTTGAAAATCTAAAAACAATAACATTTTTCAAAGTAAAACATTAAGGTGAGACTGGGGAAGCACCACAACTATATCTATTTCTTGCGTGATTCAACTGGGGAAGTACCACGTGGGGAAGTACTATCCTCACTCATATTTTTGCCCTGAAGCGTTTCTTGTGTTTTCCTAGAACGTTGTAATTGCAGGCACACTTTGTTATAAGATGACCATCTTATTCCTTGTTAGCAGCAATAAAATTTCAAGGTGGTAGAACCAGTGTGGTTTGATCGGGAGAGTACCACCGCCACACCAATTTCTAGCGTGAAGCATTTCTTGCGTTTCGATAGAAGGGTGTGATTGTCGGCACACTTTCACTTAAGGCGACCATCAGTCTTCGGGAGTAACAACGCATCTGTGATTGACTTCAGATGGAACCCATGTTCTGTATGTAGTTGATTATATAGATATATAGATGTCCATGGGCTGCAGTGACCACTCCATCAGGTGGACTGCTTGATCGTTTGCTACTTCAGTCAGATAAAAAAAATCTGTGATTAACTTACAGCTACCTATGGACGGCAGTGTCCACTTTACGTTTGCTACATAAATGTCAAACATGAATTGAAAAACGAAATTATCGTTTCCATTATATTAATAAAACATTCACGGAATAATTTAAACAATTGCATTTTTAAATTTAAATTTTTAAGATATTAGTCCTCTTACGCACTAGCGATTAACCGCGCCCGTCCCAAAATTTTAAACCGCCGCGGTTGAAATATTGGGGCGGTTTCATATTAAACTGGGAAAGCGTCTAGTAGCGCGGTCTGCCGCGTCCGCGGTTAACTGCTAGTGCGTAAGAGAGCTTATTGTTTTCTTTTTGGAATTATTACGAAGAATATAATTAAAACACCGTTCATCCGATAGGTGATACTAAATGTTGCTTGCTGCAAGTGTAACAATGCATGTTTCCGTTAATACTTTGCAATTAATACTGCACGCTTACGTTATCGGTCTTAACGTTTAATGTACTTTGAAATAATAATCGAAAACACGAACAATGTTTGTTTTGAGATATAATAACCTCGTACTAAAGGTACCTAGAGCAGTGATAGCCTAATGGTTGAAACTTGCCCTCTCGATCTGGTCCGAGGTTCAAACCCAGGCACGCACCACTGATTTATGTGCGTATTAGACATTAATTATCACTGCTTTTTGAGGAAGGAACACATCGTAAGGAAACCTACACACACGAAAGTTCTTTAAAAAAAAGTTCTCGAAGGAGTGTGAAGTCCACCAATTCGGACTTGACCAGTGCGGTGGACTATGGCCTAAACTCTCATTCTGAGAGAAGATCCATGCCCAGTATTGGGACAATAATGGGTTGACGACAACACACATGTACCTACAGCGTTAAGGATTTTTAATGCAAAATTTCTACATTTTACAACGAAATTTCGTGGCCTCATATAATCACACATATTTTAATCGCTTGAAACATAGCGTATGTCGCTCGAAGTATGTTTCGTGGCCTTCGAGTCAGGAAGTCAGGTCGGTGGAATCTGGGCGAGAGGAACCGCCCACGCCACGTTCCGTGACTCACGAGTCATCTTGTATTTCGTACCGCGAGTTAATTGAAATTATCCATCGTACATACTATCGTACATACTCGGGACAATTCGATCTGGGATAAATGTTAACAAACCTTAAAAAAATCCTAAGTTCCTATTACCACCAATTTTCACGAATTTGTACACAAATGCTTTTTATATTCAACCAAAGCATGCATTAAATTTTCGCGAAGTAATGTAATTAAGAAGAGTTGATTAACTAATAACGACGACGACAAGATAATATGCTGAAAAAAGTCAAACAAAATTTATTTACCATAATCGTCATTGTATGATAACTAATGATATCACAACTCTAATTCCATGAAGGGATTTGCAACCTATTATAAGTTACAGGTAAAAGTTAATAATAGGTAAAAGACGACTGATAAAACAACAAGAAGTTGCCTGTCAGTGGTTGTCCCGAGTATAGTTTAGTATGTTTTCTTTGGCACACTAGACAGAGGCACAATTTTAATTATACGGTTTTTAAATATTTTTCTAACAAAACGTATTTCACATTGCATAAATATTTCACTAGTTTTATTTTTCGTAAATACCATAAATATTGTTTAAGAAAGAAATAATAATTGTTTACCAGTTGTTATGGGGCCTTCTCAATTAGTCTAAAAAAACTACATTTACCGCTAATTGACAGTTTATTCACCACAATTACACTTCACCCTATGGTTATCCGTCGTCAGAGGTGGCTGGAGCGGGCACAGGCTGAAGCTGAGGCTTTTTTTTTTTTTTTTGTTTTCGAGGGGGAAACCTTCCAAAGGTACCCGACGCCGTGGGAGCGACGCAGGGTTACGTGGGATTTTTATCGCACTAAAACCCCCCCGGTGGCCGTCCTCGGCGCTGAAAAGGAGGACTCCGGGATCTCGAAACGACTTCAACCGGAATCCTAGAGCGCGCTGCCCCATCGGGCTCCTCCCAGATGGGCGGCTGGGCCCAACGCTCCGTCTAATCTTTACAACGGTATGCGACCACATACCGCCGTCCTTCCCGGGATTGCCTGACCGAACGGTTCGAGCTCCCACTCTAGCCGTCTGCAACCCCGGAAGCCCCTTTTAGTCGCCCCTTACGACGGGCAGGGGATACCGTAGCCCTATTCTGACCCCGAGGCTACAGGGACGTGAAGCTGAGGCTGACCGTCGTCCTAAGTAGCTAGCGCAGACTTGTCCTAAGTGCAAGGCTTACTGTATACTAGAGAACTAGAGTGGAGGCCTGGATTAGTATACCTGCGTCTTTTTGACTGACAACTCGTAAGATCTGACACTTATCGGTCTGACGCGCAATGGGACCTGGGTTCGGTTCCCGCCCAGACAGGTATCTGAATGATGAGTTTAGATTCATGTTCTGGCTCTGGGTGTTTGTGTATTCGTATTGTGAGTGTCCATGGTACCCACGACACAAGAGAAAAAAGCGTGGGGCTATGAGTGTAGAAAGCGTATTATAAAGCGTGCTTATTTTTTCCTTATTTAATTAATCATGAAATTACTATCTCTGAAACAAAATACAATTCAATTTATATCTTACACCTTTCCACTGGATAACAAGCAGTCTTTTAGAGTCTTGGTTTTCTGAGCGACGTGGTAAGGAGAGAGAGGAGTGAGATTTGATTTAAGATGAGAAGCAGTTATAGCTTGATAGTTAAATTACTGCTTCCCAATCGAAGGTCCAGGGTTCGAATGTAAAAGCAACCACCACTGATGTTTGTTATGTACGTCGTCGTCAACCCATTATTGTCCGATGCTGGGCTTGGGCTTTTACATAACTTTCATGTGTGTAGGTTTCCTAATATTGTTTTCCTTTGCTGTAAAGTAGAGACAATTAATTTGTAATACGCACATAATTGAACAAAAATCTGTGGTGCGTACCTAGTTTTAAACTCGCATTATCAATTAGGTTTCAACTATTAGAAATAATGTGCGTATGAGGAATTATTGTCCCTGCTTAACGGAGAGGGAGAATATCTTGAAGGTATCAGGTGTGTAGGTTACCTAAAAGATAAGAAAGGTTAAGGTTTTAGTTGTGTCAAATGTTTACTAATTTGCACTTCACCTGCGCAGAGGACTGTGTTTTAAAACTTTCTCATTCTGAAGTGATTCTGAGAGATCAGTACACAGCAGTGGCACAATAATAAGTAGACCAGCACAATGATGTTTAAACGATATTTCTAGATATAGTTTTTAGTTCTTGTTCATCTCAGTTGAGCTCGTGTTCCGATCCGGTGGTAGAGTAAAAAAAATGTGTAACTGACAATTTGTAAGTGCCCCCGTAGGCCTATACAAACAATAAAGACATTTCATTTTATTTCAAAGACATTTCATTTCATTTGTACATTTTTTTTTGTTACAGGCAGGCGATTTGGAGCAACCGAAAATAAAGATCAAGACAGACATATTCAAACCGGACGACTTGGCCCACAGACACGAGATTGACAAACCTCGCGGTGAGTTCTATTTCATTTTCAGATGCTTCGCTTATGTTATATACTTAAGGTGGTAGAACCAGTGTAGTTCGACCGGAGAAGTACCACCGCCACATCTATTTCTAGCGTGAAGCATTTCTTGCGTTTCCATAGAAGGGTGTGGTTTCCGGCACACTTTCACATGAGGCGACCATCATAGTCCTCGGGACTAGCAACGCATCTGTGATTAACTTCAGATGGAACCCATGTTCTGTATGAAGTTGATTACAGGTGTCCATGGGCGGCAGTGACCACTTACCATCAGGTGGACTGCATGCTCGTTTGCTACTTCAGTCAAATAAAATATATATATATATATATATATATATATATATATATATATATATATACGGTTCGGTTTGCACGCTCGTTTCTGCCACGGACTATGTGGAACGAGCTTCCTCATGAGGTATTCCTGGGGCATTATGCCATGGGGCTCTTCAAATAAGGTGCGAAAAGACCTCCCCTTCAAAGCCGGCGATACATTGGCGACTCCTCTAGTGTTGCAAATGTCCATACGCGACGGTGACTACTTTCCATCAGGTAGCCCGTCTGCCTTATCGTTAGGTTTAAGTATAAAAAAAGTACCAGGTGGTATATATGCTATTTACCTGGCGGCAGAATCAATGTAGTTCTACCGGGGAGGTACCACAGCCATACTTATTTCTAGCGTGAAACAGTTCTAGCGTGAAGTGGAAGGGTGTAGTTGCTAGCTAACTTTTATGTAAGACGACCATCTTAGTCCTCGGGAATAGTAACGCATCTCGACGGGCCCCTAAAACAAAATTGTATATAAAAATTACCAATTTACAGTATGAAGTTTTGTTGATTGAAATAGATGATAGCTATTTTGGAACCTATTTAATAAGTTTCTTAATAGCTATTACAACGATTTTCCATAGGTCGTCTTTCTTGGCGTAAGTAATCAATGTTTGTGTCTCAACAAAAATTTAAGCTTCATACTATAAATTGGTAATTTTTCATATCAATTTTGTTCTAGGGGTCCGTCGATCTGCTTTTCACTTTAGATAGTATCTCTGTTCTTCAATCTTATAAAAAAATGTAATGTCTTGTAATTAAAAAATCATTTCTTTTACAGATGCAAGTATAAAACCAGTGGATGTTGTCCATAAACCAGCAGAACAAAATAAAGGTATTTAAAAGACTATGTACAAAATGATGAGTTAACATTGGAACTGTTTTCTAATAATAGATTTTGATTGTGCAGATGATTGTCCGAAAACGGGTGCTGAAAATCTTTCGGGTGATAAATCAGCAGGTATGTTTTTAAAGATAAATTTTGATTTACCTTAGAAATAAATAAAAATAAATCTATGTATAAATATATAACGAAGTGATAGCGTGAAATGTGACGTCAGGAAGGCCAGGAGTCTTCATTACTGTCCAGTCTTGAAGATTTCATGTACAACGCAGGCGATATTCTTTGATTTATTCACAGTTGAGGAGGTCCGATCGCTTCGACGGTGAAAAAAGAATCTCTTTATACCGGCGTTCGCTCGCCTTTTATAATTAAACCGCGTGAGGTGATAATAAGACATTTATGGAGGGTAGACTAAAATACAATTCTAAAAATCACTAAATATTGCTAATTTAATAAACAATTTTCGGTCTTTAAACTAACTAAAATAATTATTTTCGGAAAAATGTTTTTCATAAATACGCGGTGTCCCGCGGACATATACATAATAATAAAGGAGCTATTTGTTTTCAAATAGTCCAAAAGAAGTCAACGGATTGATTCGAAATTTTTACACAATTTTACATCATACTTCACACTAATATTATAAAGGCGAAAGTTTTTGAGTGTGTATGTTTGTTTCTTATTCACGTCTCAACGGTTGGAGTGATTTTCGTAAAATTTGGTAGGCAGTTCGCTGACAGTCTGGATTAACATATAGGCTACTTTTTATTTTAGGGAAATATGTTACTCCCACGGGACAATCGATACATTGTTTTTTTAAAGCGGGCGACGCTGCGGGGTTCAGCTCGTTTTATATATTTTTTTCATATTCAACCTAAGGTCAGCGAGCTAAGTTTGTAAAATATAAGAAGATACAGCGAAGAAATAAACAAAAAAGGGTCCACCTGTTGATTTTATCTTATCTCAACTATCTTATCTAAGGTGGGCGGTCTGTCTTTGGTGGGGTTGTTGACTTAATACCTATAAATAACAATATTAAGTTTTTAATTTACTTTTATATTAACAATTGTATACAATCACGATATGGAATACAATTGTACCATATACCATCACGAGAGCAGTGATAGCCTAATGGTTGAAACTTGCCCTCTCAATCGGGAGGTCCGAGGTTCAAACCCAGGCATGCACCACTGACTTATGTGCGTATTAGAAATTAATTATCACTGCTTTTCGGAGAAGGAAAACATCGTGAGGAAACCTACACAATCGAGAGTTCTTCAGAAAAGTTCAGAAGAGTTTTCGGAGGTGTGTGAATGACTTCACATTCGCACCATTGCACGCATCTACGCATTCACCAATTCGCACTTGGCCAGCGCGGTGGACTATGGCCTAAATTCTCATTCTGAGAGAAGACCCGTGTCCAGCAGTGGGACAATAATGGGTTGTACCCCCCATACCATCACGAGGATACTGCCTATTCACCTATTATATGAGATTATACTCACATACCATGATTCGTAAAGCAGCGGCTTCGGGTCGTATGACGCATGCGTATTATTGAATAGCATTGTCATATAGCATGTAGGTAGTTGTAAAGCATTAGAATAGATACAATCGGCTGCAAGCGTGATTATGATAAGATCTTTAGTTTGTATACAGATTTCTCAGTGTGAATATATTTGAAATAAATAAATATAGTGAATTTGTTTCAATGATTGTCGATTTATATGCACCTCATTTGTTTTTAATTTTTTAAGACGTTTATTGTCTGTTCTGCCATACGAGTTTAAAGTTTGTTTATTTATTTATTTAAGTATTCTTTACTAACATTACAGGAATGCCTAATTCGTTGCTACGTGCCAAGTGTCTTAGTATACATATATAAATTACTTTTAATATTCATTAATTATCATTTTATAGTTGAATTATTTAACATTTATCAATATTTATATATTAAAAATAATTAAATTATTAGTAGAAATATTATTTACGAGTAACAGTCCAAATATAATGTCAAATTATTATGTCAAGTTACACTAAATAATAACAATATGGTTGCTTTGGGCTTCGTTAAAAACTCAAACTGAAGAATTGACAGTACTTTCAAGTTAACTTTTCAATTTATTAATGAAGTAGCATAAAGTTCATTACTATCCATTGAATCCTGAGATCTTGCTAAGTTAAGATTAAGTCTTATCTGAGTTTGGCCGCAAATGCGTTGCCAGTGAGCACATAGTTGAAACATCTAGATTTCTCTTATGCGTTTAAAAGGATTGTCATTCCCTTTAGATGAAAATACAATAGCGCATAAAAAACAACTGTTAGGTAGAAATGGATTTAGTGAAAGTGTTTCTGTAGACAAATTCCAGGGGGTTCTACCGATACTTAAAAAAAAAAAATATTCTCAGATAGATCGATGGTGCTTTCCACCAATTCGCACTTGGCTAGCGCGGTGGACTATGGCCTAAAACTGTCTCATTCTGAGAGAAGACCCGTGCCTAGCAGTGGGACAATAATGGGTTGTACCCGAGATTAATGGTGAAAAGAAATAAACATATTTTCGTGTGTACAGAGGCATGTAAAGCAGAGGCCGCTTCGGAGGGAGGCGCGCGGCCCGCGGAGCCTGCCGCCACTAACAGGTAACTGAATCTACTTTATGCATTATTATTTTTTCGCTCGTTTTTGCCACGGACGTGCAAGTTGTGGAATGAGCTTCCTCCTAGGAATTCCCAGAGCGCTATGACATGGGGTTCTTCAAGAAAGGTGCGAAAAGAGCTCTCCTTCACACCCGGCGATGCATTGGCGACTCCTCTGATGTTGCGAATGTCCATAGGCGACGGTGACTACTTTCCATCAAGTAGCCCGTCTGTCTTATCGTTAGGTTAAATTATATAAAAAAATAAAACACAGAGGATCGTCATTTACATTGATTTACATTTTACCCGTTTACGTTTCAAACATACCTTATAATTAGACATCGGATTATATGCACTATCAAAATGCCAAAATATAATATGCACCAAAATGGTTAAATATAAACAAAATATGCACTAAGAAAGAAACATTTATTTCATTTTTGGTCGTCAATTACATTTGACGACCTTTTTTCGTGGTCGTCAAGCTTGAACTAAAAGACTAACTGTGAACTATTTTGCCCGAAACGAATAAAATTGTACCAAAATATGGAATAACGCTTAAAAACTGACGTTATATTCATTTGCTTATTTGTATATGCAAATGCATATAATCCGATGTCTGCTTATAATCATCAGTGTAATGTCAATTAACAACAACTCTGTAAGTGCATAATTAATAGGTAACTATTCTGTGCAGGTATTTTATGCATAAATACTCTTTTTGTAATAAGAGACATTCCTTAGGCATAGACTCTGCTTAAAAGGGTATTTAATACTTAGTATTTTTAGCAAGAGAATTTTATTAAAAACTACTATTTTTTTTGTAGCGAAGACGATAGAAAACCGTTCAGTTCACCAGAGTTGAAGACAGGTAGCATCCCAGGAAAAACACCGCCCGGTCTTGAGGTAAGCCTTTAATTATGAATCTGAAAGTAACCTTAACACAGCGCGGGCTATATAATAGTAGTTACTTTCGAGAATAGCCAGTCGCAACCGAAAGTATACTTTAAATTTTAAGGATAAAAAAGAAACATTTGTTAAGGAAATTTAATGCGAGACAATCGATTTATCTATCGATTAAAAAATAATTGTGGCCCATATGAGTGTAGAAGGGTTTGTGATTAAAAAGAAAGAAAGAAGACTTTTCTTAGCACTGTTTATTTGTATAACAGTATTATAGTTCTATCGAATCTTATTATTATCGCTTTTATAGAATATGATATGTTTTCATACGTTAGTGATGTGGCAACTATCTATACATAAAATAAATAAAATAGAATCCATAATTGGCTGTCTGTTTAGTCTGTAAGATTTGTGTTGTTTTTTCTTTGAACTTAAGAGCTGTGGATTTGTTGTTAATAAATAAATAAATATATAAATCGTCCAGCCAAAAAAACGCGGTCGCCCCAAGGGCTCGACGAACAAGCCGAAGCCGGTGGGCGGCACGCCGCCGCGGCCCGTCGCGCCGCCGCCGCGCGCGCCCGCGCCGGCGCCGCGCGTGCCCGCGCCGGGCCGCCCGCGTGCCACTGGATACCAGTACGCGATACGGCCGTTTAGGAAGGACTTCTCCGGGATACAGTTTAGGAGGTACTTTACTGACTCATTTATACACGCTATATAAAATCGTAAGAGTACCCATACTAATACCATTAGTAAGACTTTATACCGCTTTACAAACTTATTCACATTAACAAGGTGCAAGGACTTCTACAGAATACAGTTCACAAGGTTATGCTTTTCTGTCTCACTTATTTGCGCTTGCCTACCAGTACCTAGAGTATTTTTGAGCCATTAAAGCAGCCTCGGTATTTATATTAGAATTTATGTTAGTGATTGCAAATGGGCGTGTATGGCGTAATGAATTTACGCGTGCGAAATAAGTATATAAATGGGTTAAAAATTAATTGAATGAGTTTCACATTTACTCATGTTACATACATTCACGCTAACCTATAGTGATTGAGTGAATGAATACCCCGCTACCGCTGTGCGCACCCGCTCCGCGCCGCACTTGATGCCAACAGGTCATCCGATCCTTCAGGATTATTTATCTAGGATACAGTTCATAAAGTACTTTACCAGTTCATTCATTCCGTTACATTCACTCACGCTAGATTGCCAGTATGCATAGAACTTTATTTGTTGAACCGTCAAGCCTACCTCGGTTTATAAAAACCGAGTGTATGTGCGTGATTATGAATGGATGTGGATGTGTAAATGCACGTTTGTGTGAGAGTGTCTTTAATTAGTGAGTGGGAGTGAGTGCGACTGTAATCAGTGAGAGTGTGAATGATCGGTACGTCGCCACGGTCCCTCCCGCCCCCGCGCATCACTGGCTACCAGTAAGCGATACGGCCGTTTAGGAAGGACTTCGCAGGGATACAGTTTAGGAGGTACTTTACTGGTTTATTGATACATGCTACACATAGTCTTGCTAAAGCTACGAGTACAGCCATGAGTTTATATAAGGGTACTTCCTAGTAAGAGTTTATACTCGTTCATTCACACTAACTACATACAGTCACGATAGACCCAGTAGGTCATCCAACCGTTCACGGACTTCTCCGGTATATCGTTTACAAGCTAACACTATTGGCTCATTCAAGCATTTCTCATTCGCGTGCTCTAGCCTACCAGTATCCATAGTATCTTTTTATTGAACCATTATGTGAATGATTAGGAGTGAGCGTATATAAGGTAATGTATAAATGTATGACGTGTACAAGGTAAAAAGACTTAAAATTACACAGAATGAATGAGTTTAATTAGTGAATGGGAATAAGTGCGGCTGAAATGAAATTATTTTTCCACTAATTAATGTCACTTATTAATTTCCCCCTCAAAAAAAAGGTACATTCGTTAATTTCATCAGTCGTTCGTTCATTCATTCATTCAAGAGAAACCTCTCAGGGCGCGTTCCAGATGACGCTCACAAAGCTTCAAACGCCCAAAATGTCGTTCCACAAGACGATCGCGGTCGTTGTGGTCGCGGCGAATACGTCACTCATGACGTCATGACTTACGCCCACGCGAATCTCACGACGACCTATCTAATAAGGTAGATCGAATCAATCGTTCCACTATAAACATGTCGGTAACGCTCACAAGCTAGTGGAACGGGAAAAACTGCGGTCGTGAGCGTGAAGCTTTGTGAACGTCTAATGGAACGCACTCTCAGACATAGTCGCAAGAGTAACCTCCTATAACTCATCTCAACAGGCGATGGAGCGACGACTGTCTCGACTCGTCGCACATACCGAACGAGGTGTACTTCGGCGACGTGCCCGTGCCGCTATCGGTGCTGTACAACTACTACGACGCGAACGCAGAGCGGGAACGCTTAGCGACGCAGGCGGCGCACATCGCGGCGCAGAAGGCGGCGGCCAGCAAACTCGCGGCGGCCAAGCTGCAACAGCGGGCTGTGCTCACTGGAGAGGTGAGTGTGTACCCTAGGGTCTTCCCGCGGTTTCGCCCTCTTCGGTCACGTCTACCAAGGTAATGAGTGCCCCATGTGTACTTCGTGTTCGATGTGGGCCGGCCAAATCGCTCGTAGGACCGATAACCAATGGGGAGGAATCGTCCTCGAGTGGCGACCAGGGTTAGGCAAAAAACGTACAGGTCGCCCCTACCAGGTGGACCGATGACCTGAAGAAGACAGCGGGAAACCGTTGGATTGAGGCATATGGTCAGCAGTGGACATCAAAAGGCTGATGGATGGATAGCTCAGTTCAGAGTGTCGGTTTTTCGTGACGGTGTGTGCGCGCATGGTAAAAATTTACTCTCATAATTTTTCCCTAACGCGTCAAAAGAAGTATAATTTAGTATGAGGTGTACTTCGGCGACGTGCCCATCCCTCTATCCGTACTGGACAACTACTACGACGCGAACGCGGAGCGGGAATCCCTGGTGACACAGGCGGCGCAGAAGGCGGCGGCCAGCAAACTCGCGGCGGCCAAGTTGCAACAGCGCGCTGTTCTCACTGGAGAGGTAAGTGTATACTGTATACACTAGGTTATGCACGCGGCTTGGCTCGCTTCTGTCAGGTCTACCTAAGTATCAGGTGCTAGAACCAGTGTAGTTCGACCGGCGAAGTACCACCGTCACACCTATTTGTAGCGTGAAGCATTTCTTGAGCGAGATGGAAAGGTGTGCTTGCTCTCACACTTTTACATGCGGCGGCCATCATAGTCCTCTGAAGTAGCAACGCATCTGTGATTGACTACAGATGGAACCCATTTTCTGTATTGAAGTTGATTACAGATGTCAATGGGTGGCAGGGCTCACTTACCATCAGGTGGACTGCATGCTCGTTTTCTACTTCAATCAAATAAAAAAAAGGAATCAGCAGTGGCATAGCGTGGACCAAGTAGACGTGGGCAAAAGGCTATACAAGAGGCCCCTTTGCATGATGGTGCCCTTGGAAATGCCTCCGCCTCCTTCAAAGAGATCTCATTAGACCCCTGTGGGTGCGACGCCGTGCGCAATGGCCCACTGCGCCCGAGCCCAGCTACGTCACTGGTAAGGAGTATCCCATGTGTATCTCGTTCGTATAAAACAATGAACGAGGTGTACTCCGGCGACGTGCCCGTCCCACTATCAGAGCTGTACAACTACTACGACACGAACGCGGAGTGCTCACTGGAGAGGTGAGTACTAACTAGTGTAGCTCGGCCGGGGAGGTACCATCGTCAAACCTATTTCTAGCGTGAATCAGCCCTTGTATTTCGATAACAGTTCTGTTTTGTATGAAGTTGCTTACAAGTTTCCATAGGCACTGTGACCCGTGTTAGAACGACCGGACTCTTGTTTCATATGAAGTTGCTTGCAATCAGATGGACTGCATGCTCATTAGCTACTACAATATGATAAAAAAAATACTCTGATATTTTCCCGACTTCGACGACCCGCGTAGCGAAGCGATTACTACACCGATCTGATGCGCCGGTCCCGGATTCAATTCCCGGTCAGACAGACATCTGAATGATGAGTTTAGATTCATGTTCAAGGACTGGGTGTTTGTGTATTCGTCTTGTGTGTGTCTATGGTACCCACGACACAGGCTAAAATTCTAGTGTGGGGCTATGAGTATAAAAAGCGTGTGTTTTTATTTATAAAATCCCAGGATTGAAAGATAAATTGAGACCGAAATTCCCTAATTATTATGCACCAACTGTATGTCCTATGAAATATGATAATCATTGAAATTAATGTTTCAGGTGACTACAGTAGATTCATCATCAGAAGACGACTCATCGGGCTCATCAGGGAGCGGGTCAGAGGACAGTGATGATGTGGGTGTAATGTATCTTTTTTATATAACATTACTATAGTATATAGTTTTTAATTCTTAGCATTTTAACAATTGCTGTAACTATTTTTCATAAGTTAATTTCGTTCATTACATTCAACTTAAATGTATCAAACACGGTTTTATTAGCTATTAAGACTCTAAAACGCATTTTTTAATTTTTATATGACTTCTATTCATGTTGATGTTTAAGCAGACTGAATTGTGCTGTATCATGTTTTGCAAAATAAAATGTGGCGACTATGAGACTTTAAAAATGCGAGAAGAAATGAACTTCTCGTAAATGTCTCAGAAAGGGATTACGGGAAAAAGTACAGAAGATATAATATAATAAAAATAAATGTAAAGATTACCAGACATAGTAAATATCATCAAAAAATAGTAGATTAGTAGGGGGTTATTGCATTCATTGTAGTTGTATTGCATATTGGGCGGCAGTGTACATTTACCATTATTTAGACCGCATGTTTGTTCGCAACGTGCATACTAGAAATTAAAAAAATAATAATAAAAGTTGTATTATCCAAGCAGGAACAACCCCTGAAGCGTGGTCCGGGTCGGCCGCGAGGCTCCAAGAACAGCGGGCGAGAGAGTGGGGCTGGGGGTACGCCGGGGTCGGGGGGCACGCCGGGCGGGGGGCGACGCGGCCGCCCGCCCGTACCCCCCGAGCTGCGGCAGCCCGGCATCACGGACATGAAGCGCTTCTGCAAGGCTGCGGGGATACGCTTTGACTACAAGAAGCTGGTAGAAGGTGGGTCGTCATTTGTTTTTTTATTTGGTACCGTAGGTCAGGGATAGCGAACCAATGGTAGAGCGGTGCGGGGGCGCTGTTGCGGGAGCGTAGGCCGGTGCGGGAGATGCGGGGGGCGGTGCAGGGGGTAGGACGCGGGCGGGGGGTACGCCGGGCGGGGGCGACATGGCCGTCCTCCTACCGTCCGTACCCCCGGAGCTGCGGTAGCCCGGCATCAAGAACGTGAAGCGCTTCCGCAAGGCTTTGGGGATATACACTAAGACTATAAAAAGCTGGCTGAAGTTCGCCGGAATATGATTTTTTATTTTAGATTAGGGTAAGGAAAGTGAAACAATGGCAGGGTATGGTGCGAGCAACACGGGACGGTGGAGCGCCTGGTGGGTGTTACTGGGCGGACGTCGGTGCGGGGGACCACTATACGCTATTAAAACGATAAACGCCAAACAATAAAACCAATAAGTCAGAATATTTATTTATTTTTGTAATTGTACACTTACAGGTTGCACAAAAAACAAGGAACGCGTACAAAAGATGTTAGATCTTCTAACGGAAGCGGGACTAGAAGGCAAGCCGACTATAGAAAAGTGCAAGGCGTTAAAACAGGCTAAACTAGATAAGAAAGAACAGGAAAAGCAGGCGAAAAAAGAAGCGAAAGCCAAACATAAAGAGGAGGAAGGTTAGTACTTCGATCAGTGTATTTTTTACTCGACAACATAGCGAATGCTTGTTCATATACTTGTATATGCCATTTAAGCTCGTTTACGAGTTCGTTTGTTTGATACCTGTGTTACGTCTTAAAACTAAACGTATGTCTCCTTCGGTTACGTGTAATGTACACGTAACCGAAGGAGACATACGTTACGTATTATGTGTTTTTCGTTGCGTATTCTCATCGTATAACCTTCATGGGTCCTTATAGTATACAACTTTCCCGATTATCCAGGCGGGGAGAGCACAGTGTCCTGCTATGCCATTTTTAAACGACTTACTTTCGTGTTCGTTCCTTCGTCCGTTACGCATTCGTAGATAATATTACGTGTCATGTGCCATTATTTACTCTCATTATATAACTTCCCCATTCCCCCAGGCGGCGAGAGCGCGGTGTCCCGGCGCATGACGCGCGGCGCGACGGGCGTGAAGCCGCGGCAGCGCATCGTGATCTCGTCGGACGAGGAGGACGGCACGCCGGCCGCGCGCCGCACGCTCTCCAAGCTGCGCTCGTCGCTCAACGACGACTCCGACTCCGACTAGGTGACGTACCGCTCGTCGCAGCTCGCACGACACTAGGTCGCTCGTCGCGTGACGCGCGCCGCATCGTGATCTCGTCGGACGAGGAGGACGGCACGCCGGCCGCGCGCCGCACGCTCTCCAAGCTGCGCTCGTCGCTCAACGACGACTCCGACTCCGACTAGGTGACGTACCGCTCGTCGCAGCTCGCACGACACTAGGTCGCTCGTCGCGTGACGCGCGCCGCATCGTGATCTCGTCGGACGAGGAGGACGGCACGCCGGCCGCGCGCCGCACGCTCTCCAAGCTGCGCTCGTCGCTCAACGACGACTCCGACTCCGACTAGGTGACGTACCGCTCGTCGCAGCTCGCACGACACTAGGTCGCTCGTCGCGTGACGCGCGCCGCATCGTGATCTCGTCGGACGAGGAGGACGGCACGCCGGCCGCGCGCCGCACGCTCTCCAAGCTGCGCTCGTCGCTCAACGACGACTCCGACTCCGACTAGGTGACGTACCGCTCGTCGCAGCTCGCACGACACTAGGTCGCTCGTCGCGTGACGCGCGCCGCATCGTGATCTCGTCGGACGAGGAGGACGGCACGCCGGCCGCGCGCCGCACGCTCTCCAAGCTGCGCTCGTCGCTCAACGACGACTCCGACTCCGACTAGGTGACGTACCGCTCGTCGCAGCTCGCACGACACTAGGTCGCTCGTCGCGTGACGCGCGCCGCATCGTGATCTCGTCGGACGAGGAGGACGGCACGCCGGCCGCGCGCCGCACGCTCTCCAAGCTGCGCTCGTCGCTCAACGACGACTCCGACTCCGACTAGGTGACGTACCGCTCGTCGCAGCTCGCACGACACTAGGTCGCTCGTCGCGTGACGCGCGCCGCATCGTGATCTCGTCGGACGAGGAGGACGGCACGCCGGCCGCGCGCCGCACGCTCTCCAAGCTGCGCTCGTCGCTCAACGACGACTCCGACTCCGACTAGGTGACGTACCGCTCGTCGCAGCTCGCACGACACTAGGTCGCTCGTCGCGTGACGCGCGCCGCATCGTGATCTCGTCGGACGAGGAGGACGGCACGCCGGCCGCGCGCCGCACGCTCTCCAAGCTGCGCTCGTCGCTCAACGACGACTCCGACTCCGACTAGGTGACGTACCGCTCGTCGCAGCTCGCACGACACTAGGTCGCTCGTCGCGTGACGCGCGCCGCATCGTGATCTCGTCGGACGAGGAGGACGGCACGCCGGCCGCGCGCCGCACGCTCTCCAAGCTGCGCTCGTCGCTCAACGACGACTCCGCCTCCGACTAGGTGACGTACCGCTCGTCGCAGCTCGCACGACACTAGGTCGCTCGTCGCGTGACGCGCGCCGCATCGTGATCTCGTCGGACGAGGAGGACGGCACGCCGGCCGCGCGCCGCACGCTCTCCAAGCTGCGCTCGTCGCTCAACGACGACTCCGACTCCGACTAGGTGACGTACCGCTCGTCGCAGCTCGCACGACACTAGGTCGCTCGTCGCGTGACGCGCGCCGCATCGTGATCTCGTCGGACGAGGAGGACGGCACGCCGGCCGCGCGCCGCACGCTCTCCAAGCTGCGCTCGTCGCTCAACGACGACTCCGCCTCCGACTAGGTGACGTACCGCTCGTCGCAGCTCGCACGACACTAGGTCGCTCGTCGCGTGACGCGCGCCGCATCGTGATCTCGTCGGACGAGGAGGACGGCACGCCGGCCGCGCGCCGCACGCTCTCCAAGCTGCGCTCGTCGCTCAACGACGACTCCGACTCCGACTAGGTGACGTACCGCTCGTCGCAGCTCGCACGACACTAGGTCGCTCGTCGCGTGACGCGCGCCGCATCGTGATCTCGTCGGACGAGGAGGACGGCACGCCGGCCGCGCGCCGCACGCTCTCCAAGCTGCGCTCGTCGCTCAACGACGACTCCGACTCCGACTAGGTGACGTACCGCTCGTCGCAGCTCGCACGACACTAGGTCGCTCGTCGCGTGACGCGCGCCGCATCGTGATCTCGTCGGACGAGGAGGACGGCACGCCGGCCGCGCGCCGCACGCTCTCCAAGCTGCGCTCGTCGCTCAACGACGACTCCGACTCCGACTAGGTGACGTACCGCTCGTCGCAGCTCGCACGACACTAGGTCGCTCGTCGCGTGACGCGCGCCGCATCGTGATCTCGTCGGACGAGGAGGACGGCACGCCGGCCGCGCGCCGCACGCTCTCCAAGCTGCGCTCGTCGCTCAACGACGACTCCGACTCCGACTAGGTGACGTACCGCTCGTCGCAGCTCGCACGACACTAGGTCGCTCGTCGCGTGACGCGCGCCGCATCGTGATCTCGTCGGACGAGGAGGACGGCACGCCGGCCGCGCGCCGCACGCTCTCCAAGCTGCGCTCGTCGCTCAACGACGACTCCGACTCCGACTAGGTGACGTACCGCTCGTCGCAGCTCGCACGACACTAGGTCGCTCGTCGCGTGACGCGCGCCGCATCGTGATCTCGTCGGACGAGGAGGACGGCACGCCGGCCGCGCGCCGCACGCTCTCCAAGCTGCGCTCGTCGCTCAACGACGACTCCGACTCCGACTAGGTGACGTACCGCTCGTCGCAGCTCGCACGACACTAGGTCGCTCGTCGCGTGACGCGCGCCGCATCGTGATCTCGTCGGACGAGGAGGACGGCACGCCGGCCGCGCGCCGCACGCTCTCCAAGCTGCGCTCGTCGCTCAACGACGACTCCGACTCCGACTAGGTGACGTACCGCTCGTCGCAGCTCGCACGACACTAGGTCGCTCGTCGCGTGACGCGCGCCGCATCGTGATCTCGTCGGACGAGGAGGACGGCACGCCGGCCGCGCGCCGCACGCTCTCCAAGCTGCGCTCGTCGCTCAACGACGACTCCGACTCCGACTAGGTGACGTACCGCTCGTCGCAGCTCGCACGACACTAGGTCGCTCGTCGCGTGACGCGCGCCGCATCGTGATCTCGTCGGACGAGGAGGACGGCACGCCGGCCGCGCGCCGCACGCTCTCCAAGCTGCGCTCGTCGCTCAACGACGACTCCGACTCCGACTAGGTGACGTACCGCTCGTCGCAGCTCGCACGACACTAGGTCGCTCGTCGCGTGACGCGCGCCGCATCGTGATCTCGTCGGACGAGGAGGACGGCACGCCGGCCGCGCGCCGCACGCTCTCCAAGCTGCGCTCGTCGCTCAACGACGACTCCGACTCCGACTAGGTGACGTACCGCTCGTCGCAGCTCGCACGACACTAGGTCGCTCGTCGCGTGACGCGCGCCGCATCGTGATCTCGTCGGACGAGGAGGACGGCACGCCGGCCGCGCGCCGCACGCTCTCCAAGCTGCGCTCGTCGCTCAACGACGACTCCGACTCCGACTAGGTGACGTACCGCTCGTCGCAGCTCGCACGACACTAGGTCGCTCGTCGCGTGACGCGCGCCGCATCGTGATCTCGTCGGACGAGGAGGACGGCACGCCGGCCGCGCGCCGCACGCTCTCCAAGCTGCGCTCGTCGCTCAACGACGACTCCGACTCCGACTAGGTGACGTACCGCTCGTCGCAGCTCGCACGACACTAGGTCGCTCGTCGCGTGACGCGCGCCGCATCGTGATCTCGTCGGACGAGGAGGACGGCACGCCGGCCGCGCGCCGCACGCTCTCCAAGCTGCGCTCGTCGCTCAACGACGACTCCGACTCCGACTAGGTGATGTACCACCCGTGAAACTTGTACGAGACTAGGACATTCCGTGGCTTCGCATATCCCGCTCGGCGAAGGAGCCGTCAGGGCAGACGTAGATAACGTCCCCTCTGGCGCTGTTCCCCTGTAGTCGGGGAGTAGAATATGGCTACGGTGTCCCCTGCCTGTGCGGTGCTATGTGCGGCTGCATGTCATCGTAGACACCAGAAGGTGTAGAAGGACAACTACATGTCTCCCAAGAGACGAGCCCATGAAGGGCGCTGCGCTAGGGGGCACCGGTGCATGCCATTGGAGATCCCGGGGTCCCCTGCAAGCGCTGATTAAGGCCATCGAGGAGGTTTTAGTAGGTAAAAATCCCACATAACCCGGAGTCTCTCCCAAGGGTTCGATGTACCTTTTGAAGGTTTCGTCCCCGTCAATAAAATGGTTATTCCGTCGCTTGACGCATGGCGTGGACCCGCGGTAGCGTATATCCTTTTAATAGTAGCAAATAAATATGCAGTCCATCTGATGGTGAGTGGTCACTGCTGGTATAGAAGTGCGAACTTTTTTCTATAAGATTAAAGGGTATAGTCCGCCTGATGATGAATGGTCACTACCGTCCGTGGATAACTATAAGCAACTTCATACAGCACACGGGTTTTATCTGAAGTCCATCACAGCGTGAGATATACTAACATACCACTTTACTACTGAATTCTGTTTGTAATCGTAATCGTCTCATCAAGAGCCTAGTCTACGATTGGACAAAATACTGTCGGGTAAAACTATCCCTTAATGAAATTCGTTAAACATCAAAATGTTTACGGTAACATTCGTTTATCACTACATATTACAAAGTTGCTTCTAACTGTCTGTCCCAGTGTATGCTTAGATCTTTAAAATTACGCTACGGATTTTAATGCAGTTTTATTTATTACATAGAGTGATTCAAGAAGAAGGTTTCTCTGTATAATACATGTATAAAATAGAAGGAGAAACACTGATAATTGTAAGTAGTGTAGTGTAGTGATAGTTTCATATAAATTCAGATTAGATTTACTAAACTATTTACTAGGAAAAATTCGGGTTTAATATAACATAACTATTACGGTCGTCATTAATTCTAAGTGTTATTAAAATTGCAGGAAATGCTTCAGTTAGCTGCTTGATAACGGCGCGCGAGTGCCGCCGGGCAGTGACAGAGACAGTGCGTGGGCCTCTAGAAAGTGCTTCGAAAGGCCTCCGCGTCGCGACCGAAGGCCTGTAGTGTGGGACCGGTAATCGAACCCGGAACTGAAGGAAGTGTTTGTGCTACAGTGAAGGCGTCGGTCGCTCGCCTATTCCTACTAATTATAGATTACAAAATTAAGTAACAAAAATCGTGTTCGGACTGTATGTGGTTTAAATTTTTAATTGGGACGTTTTTTGGACTGTGTGATAAGTGACGGCGGGAGGAAGATCTGCGGCCTAAGGCGCTCGGTTTGGAACTGGTGATGCGACTCGAGCCCTGTTTTTACTCGAGTCACTCTCGATTAAAAATGATTAAATATGACTCGAGTTTCTATGAACTCGAGTTACCGAGTCGACTCGGAGCACCGAGTTGATTCTGTTTGTTGCCACGAGATGTCACGTGACTACTCTTTTATATATGTATGCTGTTTCGGCCTCTTACGCACGTCGAGCGTGTGTTATTAAAAATCTCACTCGAATCGCAAACTTGTAGTTCGAGTGGGATTTTTCTCGATTATAACTCGAGTGATGTATTGCTCGAGTGATTCGAGTAAAAAATTCTCTTGGAGTCGCGTCACTATTTGGAACGGTCGAGGTATTTGCACTTGGTTGCTATATGCGTGTAACATTACTGTATCGTGTGCCATTTCTGTCTTATTTTTACGTTTTATATCTATTATCACAATCGTTTATCTTATACGTGAAACCGAAACGCGTTAAATTTAAAAATGGGTTACTATAAAAAAATTCCGACCTGTCCAGCTTGTAGCTATTATTTTATTGTTACCTTATATAACAGAAATGTTACTGCTGCAGATGTATCGAAATAAATTGATTTATCATAATCATTCAATATACTGCATCAACAATCTATAGATTTGTTAAAATGACTAATGAAAATAGTGCTAAAATGTTGTAAATTGTTTAACACTACAAGCGCAAATTTTGACAACCCTAGAAGCGCAGATGTTTTAAGTAAAAAAAAATGTGTTTTTCATTTAGTGGTTGAAGTCCCGTGCACATAACATAATCGTATTTCATAAAAAGCTATAAAACTCAGGATTATACACATAAAAATATTAACTAGAGCAAGAAGAAAATCGAAGTGAGTTAAATTTGGGCCCCCCCCCTCCACCCTTCTAGTGCTAAATAATTTCGATATAGATGCCCATTTCACTCTGTAAGTCTAATAATAACTGATGGGAAAACTTTAATTTAATTGAAGATTTCATTTCCTACATGCGGTAAAAGGAGGAAGTTATAAGTACGTTTACACACGGTGAGAATAAAATTGACCTAATGCAAACATTGTAGAGCAGTGATAGCCTAATGGTTGAAACTTGCCATCTCAGTCGGGAGGTCCAAGGCACGCACCACTGATTTATGTGCGTATTAGAAATTAATTATCACTGCTTTTCGGTGAAGGAACATCGTGAGGAAACCTACACATTCGGGAGTTCTAAAAAAATTGCGCACTGGGCCAGCGCGGTGGATTATGGCCTAAAACTAAGACCCATGCCCAGCAGGAACAATAATGGGTTTTGTTCGCGTTCTGGGGAGTTTCTTTAAGCGCACAGTTATAAATGGGATGTAAGATATATGGTTACTCTTTTAATAGCACCAGATCGTCACTTTTTAATACGTTCAACGACTGATTAGACTTAGTAGTGCAAGATTTTTAATTCTTTTAGCCAAGATTTTGAATTCTGTCCAGTTTATTCTCACTATGTGATGTGTACATTGTTACATAACACTCCTATAAATAGAATGAGCCTATGGTTGTTAATTTATGCAATTTTTATCATTTGAGTCTACGGAAGTAGCAATACTTGTTCTAATACGGTTCTAGTCAGCGTTGCCAGGCGTCCCGATTTTTTGATCAAATTGTTGATTTAAATGTCCCGCGCGGGATAGGCTCAGACCCGGTTTTCGGGAAGGACTGGATTTTTGCAAAAAAAAAACTGTCGCCAAATCTATAAATCTATGCAAATTTAGACAACCTGCAATTTGTAGACCAAAAAAAGGTCGCCTTATGTACTAATGTAACTCTATCGACATTTTGTCCACCATAGAGGTCGCCAAACGTAGATCCTCCGGCCCCCCACCGCCATGTCCCGCTTTTGACTTATGAAATCCCGCTTTTTTTCAATGAAATGTTTGTAAATCCCGACTTGATTAAAAATAAAATGTGTGCGTGTACTAGCGTACACTCGTAAGAAGTGAAACTTCTTTATGACGTTATTTTTCAAAAAATAATTTACTATATGCAACTTTACAGAAATTGGTTAAATAAAGTTAAATTAGATAAAGTTTAATAAAAGGCTTTTATTAAACTTTATCTAATAATCTAATCTATAATAATCTATCTAATATCATGCGTGGTAGGGATAAGAAAAAGATGGCGCGTAACGGGAAAAAAAAGATGGCGCGTAACAGAAAAAGATGGCGCGTAACGAAAAATAAAAAAGGATGGCGCGTAACAGAAAAAGATGGCGCGTAACGAAAAAATGTTACACTAATTTTTTTTCCAACCCCGATAAAGAAGTTTCACTTCAATAATCTGGCAACGCTGGTTCTACTGCTATTGACTACTAGCTATATTGTCATCAAAAACTTTTCAGTTTAGCCACCTATGAATATAAAAATCGCTTTCTAATGATCACTTACGTTCCTATATGCCAGAAATAAGCTTTGGGGCAGAGAAAAAATATGTTTCTTTATAACAGGCGATGTTCATGCGCAGACATGTAATATTATAATCAATATAAGTAGATTGATCCACATAATATGGAAAATACTATTCTGTCTGCCTCGGCACGTCGTGTCAGACATTCTTAATGTACACAATATACAAGTGTACAGTTCGTCTACATTATATAAATTATTCTTATGCAAAATTTTATGTTTTACGAACCACCAGCTTAAACCTTTCCGTCAATGAATGTAGATTTAATTATGTAGACAACTTAACAAGCTGTCGTTGCCTTTTTGCTACTTCAATATGAATTTAAAAATGAAATATTCTTAGGAATATTGACCATTTTTTTGCATAAAAATAGTATATATGTGTACTGAACATTTAGGACTAATATTATGGATTTATCAAGATTTATAAACAACTTTGTTAAACTAAACATTAACACTAGCTAATTTCAGGATATCTGATGTGATGAGTTTTCGTTGATATTTACTTGGATTGCATTTAGCCTTATATTCTATGCAAATATGGATTCGCTTTAAACCTTTTATTTATACAAATGGCACTTATTTCAATTGTTATATACTACCAAAATATAATGTAATACCTTAGTTAATGAAATAATATTATTGCGGATGGGGTTGCCAGATACAAACAAAATTAATAATAACAACTTTTAGACTTTCTTGAACTAGACGAAATAAAGCCAATCAAGTTAGTATAATAAATTTAAACTGGTAAAAGTTATTTTTTATGTAAGTTACAAGGCTTGGCTTCTTTTTTTTGTGATTATAATTTGACATATTTTTATGCGCGCTATGACATGGGGCTCTTCAAGAAAGGTGTAAAATGAGCTCTCCTTAAAAGACGGCGATGCATTGGCGAGTCCTCTGGTGTTGCGAATGTCCATAGGCGACGACTACTTTCTATCAGGTGGCCCGTCTGCGTTATCCTTAGGTACAGTCAGAGTCTAATAGTTAGGGATACTCAGGGTATTCAAATAAATAGAGCCAACCAAAAAGTCAATAATATCGGTACGAACAAAGTTTATTGTTGTCAACAATATAGTTGCTCAAAAAGCCAAGAAGTTTAAAATGTCATATACATCGATTCAGTCAAAATGTCATAAATATAAAATTACAAGCAAATCATATTAGGTTGCCTAAAGAGGTTTTCATCTTTGAGAAAATCTTTCAATATGTTCTACATTTTTGAACGCTTACAATGCTTGGATACTGTTGGCGGAATGACTGTAACCATATTTATGGCGTTTTGTCTGAACCGATGTATATGACATTTTAAATGTCTTGGCCTTTTGAGCGACTATATTGTTGACAACCATAAGGGAACTTTGTTTGTACCAATATTATTGACTTTTTGGTTGCGTCTATTTATTTAAATACTCTAAGTGTCCCTAACTATTTGACGCTAACTGTACAACTATAAAAAAACTGTCTAAATAATGTTTGTTTTCTGGCACCTCATTCAGTTTATTTTAATCACAAGCATATAAGATTATAATTTATTAACTATTTTTGAACATCAGCAGAACGTAGTTGCGTAGGAATACATATCAATTGGAATGATCAATTATTTTCTGTGCAATAAGTTCAGTATTTCTATTTATTGTTCGGATATCGTTATTTTGTGACGCCTTTTGAATGGAACTTATAATGTTAAGAGAAACAATGTTTTTTTGTACTGGAATAAACTCCAATGTATTAACTGTTGGCAGTAAGCTGGCGACAATTGGGTCTCGATAAATTACTTTTGTATTTTAGCAGCTTTTCGTGTGGCACGCTATTAAATTATGTTTTATTAGGGAAATAGTTATTTTCAGTTGAGGGTGTCTGTTGGAAGTACGCATTATGTTTTATGATGGAAATATTAAGTACTTAAAATTTACAATTAGAAATATAATCTGAAAATGGGTTATTTTCCGATTATATTTCTAATTGGAAATTGAATTAATCAAATAATAAATATTTTAGTTTCGGTTTATTTAATACTTTTACTTAACGATTTGTGCAAATTGCTAAGTAAAACGTACGATTACTATATGTAAGTAACCTCTATTTTTTTTAAAAAAAAGCAAAAAAGCATGTAGCTTATATATAAATATAAATTACTATTTTTTCCACATACTAAAATGTTAATAAAAAAATACATAGATACTATGCTTACTTCCAATGACACACCCAAACTGAAAATCACAGATAACTTAGGAAATTTAGGAAATACTACAGCAGATAACATTAGACAAATCAAATCATATATATGTTTTAATCAATCAAATTTATTATTGATATAGAAAGCAGATTATAATTTATATTATAGAGTTGTAACGGTAAGGCTGGGTTCACACGGCGTTGTACTGCACTTTTTTCCACATACGACTTATAAGTATAAGTTATATTCATTTTATCGTTTTGACGACTAATCGATATAAATAAGAAATCAATGCTGGCGTTGCACCGTTGTAATACGAAAAGCACTTGAGCTGCAAATCGAATACATTAGAGTTTATTCTTCAATTTACTTGACACTAAGTCCGGCAGGTATTCTAGCCGTGTTTAGCCGCGTATGGCTTTTATGCAGTACAAACGTGTAAACGATATGCGCCACAAGTTATTCATATGTCGATCACAAAAACGCGCAACGCAATGTAGTGTGAACTTAGCGTAAAGCTTCATTTATATCTACAGAAATAAACATGTGGCATCCAAAATCATATTTTTCTATAAAACATTTTGTCAGGTACATCCTTTGTCTGGGTGGTAGTTTTATGGTATGTATGAGAACGTTGTCCATGATGAATAGATGACCCCATATTAACGTAACTTACCTTTTCCCGTGTAGTACCTTTCATGGCTTCTCGGCCACGAAGGTAGCAGAAAGAATAGGCCTGACTCCTACTGGCCAAAACTCCGCGGTATTCCTCTGGACATCCTTTGCCACGGGTAATAGCATTCGTTATGGGCCCAGCTTAATATGATACTCTGGATCGAAGACGAGTGCTGCCAGCCTAGGCCGGTATTCTTGCCTCGCAGGAGGTGACCTTGAGTCGGCCGCAATCCCTATTTAACAGAGAACGAACGGCTAAGGCTCAGGCAATTATTGGGCTTTCAACTCTCCCATCCAACTAAAGAGGCAGGTCTAGCAATCTATCAACAGGAAACAAATCCATCTCTTCTTTCCAGCCCAAGCTTTCCAGCTTCTGGTTGGTTGAGTTTCAGGCTCATCACAAATACCCAACGAAGTCGTAAAGGCCAACAATAACTATACATTTAGACAAAGTAATTTTTAGAAGCCACAAAATCATGGAAAGCGGTTAAAACAAGGCTAAAGGAGCCAATAGCACATTTCGAAAAAACTACAGAAGAGTACAACTTTTGTCACGTTTATCTCTGTAGATATAAACAAGGCTTGAAGTATTGGATAGGTTATGGTATGTTGCTTGGTCGGTAACCGGTAGGACTGTATCCCTCGCTCGTGTTGTAGGTCGGTGACGTTTGTAGGACTCGCTCGTATTGTAGTTGTAGCGAACGCTTGACGAGTAGGTGACGCGTTGGTACGTAATGAGTAGGGATGTGTAACTCTTGAGGTTTAAAATTGGACAGACATTTTTTTTACATTATTTGTATGATGTTAATTGGATTTGTTGAGCTGAAAAAATACGGGAGCGTCAATGGCCTGCTTATTAACTTGATTAATACTTGTTCATTCTAGTTTTCTTTCGGCTATATTTAAAATTAAAGATAAAGATGCAGAATAACGGCATAATAACGGTTTTATTTCTTTACTGCCGATATTCCGACGCATCTTTTGCAACTATGGCAATTTGTGCGATAATATTAAATTATACATCTCGCTACTTTAAAACAAAAGGGCCACAAATCAAAAATATTCAAAATCCTTTTAATTATAAAAATTCAAATTTTGTTGGTTATATTTTCATAATTTTAAAAGATTCCCGTGAATACTTTAAGCAATAAAAAACACTACTGACGTCTTTTTTGTATTTTCGAATTTACGCTGCAACATCTGTGCAAAGGCGCATATTTATATACAAAAGAGACTTATCTGCTCATAACTTAAAAAAAAAAAATAACCATATCCAAATTAACCATTAAAAGAAGAATAAAAATACCTTTCTAACAGTGTATAACACATATTTATCTGTTTTAAAATTACAGAGCAATTATACAAGAACTGATTTTCAAAACATTAAATGGCTCTCCTGTAAAATTAGGTCTATTCGAGTTGCGGCCCTTTTGTTTTGAAGTAGCGATCTGTGCACACTAAATACATCGATAACTAAATTTAATTTGCAGAAGTTGATAGGTATAAGAAAATACGACTGATCAACCGTTTCAACCTTTTGTCGTGAAATCTTAGCCCGCTATACGAATAGTATTTATTTATTGAGTTACTATTTCTACTTATTACGTATTCTAAACATTGACCTAGTAATAAATTGACGTTGGGGTCTAGAGCTAAAATAACAATTGAGTGTTCAAAAATATGTGAAGATATTTTGATTAGAAGCCGTCGTTTGACATCATTATAAATTGTATAATCTTTTTGTTGAAAAGCTATAATTATGAAGGAAATAGTTAGCGATGTAATATTTTACATTCTAAACTCATATCTCACGGTGAAAATAAAAGGGACTAGGTATAAATTTGGTTTTCAAACGTAAACGAAAAATCGTGTCCTCATTTTGGAGAGGTGTTTAAAGCGCGCGGTTATTACAGAAACTAGAGATTCTAGCACTAAATCGTCACTTGAAATTTCTAGATGCAAGACTACGCTTTTCAGTGTAGTTTTAAATGTGTGACTCAATTTGCAAAAATACTGAGTTTGGTCCGTTTTGTTTTCATTTTGCGATATACTCATTTCACATTCTTTTTACTAGAAGTAACACAAGTACAGTGTGATTTTCTCATATTTTCCCTGTATACTTGTATACTTTTCTCAGACAATTGTGAAAAGATGCGCCATTGTAGTACATTTGTCGATGTGTAGCACATTTAGCTGGATCAGCATTCAATGTCTATTTGTTGGTAGGTCAGTGTTCGTAGGTTCGATATTGTTCATTTGTGCCTGTAATACAATAATTATAATGTTAGTTGTCCTATGTGTGTGAATGTTTCTTCATTTTTGATAGCAGATTGTATGTTGATATTTTGATCGGAGTGAAATTTTATACTGTAGATTTTAAATGGATTGAGATGAAGTAAATTATAATAGTTTAATGTGAAAAAATAATAATATGGTGACACCAATACGTTGAAACTTAGTGAGTGATCATAGTTGTGTAAATAATAGATATTATATATGTAAGTATATTAGTGATGTGTGTGCTACAATTATTTTTGTACAGAAATCGAGGTGGAAAAATTGATATTGGCTTTGTATATACGTGCTGGAAATTAGGGAGAATTTATATATGTAGATTTTTGATGTTTCTATTATTTCTCATTTTGGAGTTGGACGGTAGGATGGAATGTCACGAGAACACGAATATGGCTAATGTAGGTGGAGACAGGCACAAAATACAGGGGAGATATAACTTTGTTAAGGCTGGTCCGAAATTTCACATGAACAGAAAAAATACATTTTATATTATTTTTAAGTTTATTTTACATCCAGGTAAAATTTTCAGACCAAAATACATAAAATATAAAATGTTCACAAAGAAATTAAGAGCAACGTAAAGTACTGGGAAGGTTCTATGAAATGGCTTGGCTAAGAATATCAGCAATTCAGTTTCGTGAATCCATGACATCCACAGAAAAAGGAAGGAAATACTCAAAGAGTATATCATTCACTTTTGATGATAATCTAATTACCCTTTTATCCTAATCATTTTGTCTATCGATTGGCATGAGTTTCATCGCTGGCCGTCTTAATGAGGCCTTTTTTAATGGCAGCACTTGTAGGTATGCCAAGAAGCTTAGATGTCTTTAACAATTTTTTTTCGAGAGGGGAAACTTCAAAAGGTACCCGACGTCGTGGGCGCCGAAGGGTTATGTGGGATTTTTACCCCACCAAAACCCCTCGGTGGCCGTATTCAGCGCTACAAAGAGGACTCCGGGATCTCCAACGGAACGCAACCAGAGCTCTCTGAACGCGTTTCCCCATCGGGCTCCTCTCAGGAGAGTGGCTGGGCCTACCACTACGTCTGGTTTTTACGACGATATGACACATGCCGCTGGCCTTCCCGGGCTCGCCTGACTGAACGGTTCGAGCTCCCACTCCAGCCGCCCGCGACCCCGGAAGCCCCTTTTAGTCGCCTCTTACGACAGGCAGGAGATACCGTAGCCCTATTCTGATCCCGAAACTACTAACATATTTGTCTAACCCGAGATAGAACCTGGTTTTTATGGTGACACAAAAACTTAGTGACTATTTTGAACATATCAAGGACCAAGCTACATGTTAATTGAAATAATGTCTTCCTTGTATTTTATGTTTTGTTTTTAACATAAGTTTGAATGGCACCCGATCTTGGATATTGAGTGCTGTTATGTGAATGTACGTATACCACTGCTTGGCAGAGACATTTGCAGTAAGGGGGATTAGTTAAGAAACTTCAGTGGGAAGCTTGCTAGACTGCATTTCATCATATTCTAAAACCGAGCAATAATAAAAAAAAATGAGCGTTATTTTTTCTATATTCGTGTGGAGTTTCAAATGGATGTAGAATGTTCGAAACGATTGTTTTACGAAATATATTTTTTTAATGTGTCTTTATTCGCTACTTCAAACTTCTAAATTATTTTTGAAAGATGTGTATAATTGTATTATTTTAAAGAATGTGTGTTATGTTGATGGAAGTAGCGGGTAATATCTCTTATTGGAGCATATAAAATTTGCATTTGCAACTTTTAATACCGGCGATAGAAGATTTATCATTTTGCAAAGGGAGATCTCCCGCCAGGCTAGGTGATCATGCCTGGAAAACGGCCGTGCTACAGTCGTTGTTCGGAACTTGCATATATGCGGGGTATTGAGAATACTTCGATAACGTGTTTCAGAATACTAGTAGCGCCATCTCTTGATGAGTTGCGGGAGGTCACCACAATCTGTTTTTCCGTAGTAAGATAGAGCGATCGTGTAAAACGGTATGACTGCACATTGTCGTAAAAACCAGATAGTTGGTCGGTTTAGACTTTCATATGGGTGGAGCTCGAAAGGGCAACGCACTTTGATGTTTAAATGGATAAGAATTCTATACAGTCTGCTGTCGCTCCTGCAAGTAGCGGTGCCTTTTGATGGCTCCCATTTAAAGCAAAAAAAAGCAGATGCTACATCCTGCTCATGTTTAAGCACTATATTTGGTCGATAGACGAATAGGAAAATCGCATGTTGATGTTAAAGTGTTCTCGATAGCCCGACTTTAAGTCACAAAACATTCCGACGCAACGATGCAGTCGCCATAAGTCACAGATACCTAAAGGAACATGTTTGCTAAGGTCTAGCCTATACATACAATTGTTAAATCGATCTATCAGTTTCGTCGGCGTTAATGCGCATATGGTTAATTCTAATAATATTTGTAGGCAACACTTTAGCTCTATTTGACTGATGTAATATCTAGTGTGTCGTATTAAGATTCTGACTAGTTTGTCTGGCCGGTTATGAAGAGGTCTTCGGTATAGTGATGAGCGATCAGAATAAGCTTTATATAGAGTGCAATTTTTATGTTCTTTGTAATCATATTTTTTCATATTAAGGTCATTATGATTTTTTGAAATACGTGATTTGGGAATGCATTACACTGATGCTAATGCCGATAAGCGTACTGCTGATGTCACAATATGTTGTTTTACTATTATTTTAGCACGTTTTGGTGGTTTTCCTGACTTACCTTTTACAATATTGGTGACTATCTCTTTCGCTTTGCGTGATTGACATGTAAAAAATTGTCCTAGTCGTTTTGATCGGTCAATGTGTAAGTGCGTAATCAAGTTGTAAAATTCTTTGACATGTGTCTTACTAGTGTAAGAAACAAGTGGTTTATCGAAGTTATAATATCATCAATGAATTATCATAAGTAATCAATGACAATTGTGATACAATCCTTCATCGACTAAGGTACCACAGGTTTAATAACAAGTGTTAAGCGATTTTGTTTTAACCCTTTATAAGGCCGACGAAAGTAGAAGTGTTAACATTAAAAATCAAACAAATAGTATTTATGATGAAATGATGATATTTATTTTTGAAAATTCCTAGAGTTTTATTGGAAAATGTGGTGGCAATATAGTATCCACAGCCTGTCAATGAGTCTTCATTTTCAATTGTTCACTCTTTAAAAAAATGTGTTTTTTTTTTTATTTTCTTCTGTTATAGAAAAAAAAAATGTTGCGGCGAAAAAGTTGCCAGAAAATCGATTAAATACATGGTGACAAGTATATTGCCACCACCTTATAAAGGGTAAGGCTATCGTAGGTTCATATAGAAGTCGCTAGAGTGAGATATTACAATTTCGCCCTGACACGTAGCAACTTTGAAAGACCTGGGGTCTGTCAAACTTGCTACTTACCTGTAGGGAAGACTTCTTCCATCTGTTTAGAACCGATTGCAGATGTCCATTGTCGAGAGAATCCTAGTATTACCATCAAATTACATTGAATAAACTGTATCTTCGTTGGACTGTTATTTGGAAAAATGAATAAATTTAGTTTGGGTCGAATTGAATTTCGTCTTGGTCGCAAAATGTGTTTAAGAAAATGTAACAGAACTCTGTTCAAGAAATGATGCTAAAATATGTGTTCTTGTGGTGTGTTCATATAGGTTCTTATTCGTGAGTCTTAGCAGACTTTTGTGTACCAATTTTGTTTGTGATTTTTTTTAACAAATTTGTCTATGTTCACAGATCACCGCGAAATTTTTACCTCGTATGATTTTCTATCGCGGACATGTTTCGCAAAGATTCTGTTAAAGATTTTCTTACATCGTATGTTTTCTGTATTGGATATTTATGTTTTACATATTTCTACAAATTTTCAAATATATTTTCCTCTGGGGAATTCCGTTCAATGTCAGTTGCTGCTGACGACATCTTTATTTAGAATATTTTTCGCTGTGGCATTGTATTTCGTATATTTTTCGCAGTGAACATACTATATTGAAGTTTCTCAGCTTAATCCATCCATCCATCAGCCTTTGAAAGTCCACTGCTGGACATAGGCCTCCCCTAATCTGCGCCACTTCGACCGGTCCTGAGCCATCTGAATCTAGCGGTTACCCGCCGTCTTCTTTTCTTCTTCTCAGCTTAACTGCAGTACAATCTTACTCTTCTTTATTTGCACAGAAAATACATACCTAATGTATTTTTATGCCTCGGGTTGTATTCATTATCAACGTTGTATAATGTATGAATGATTATTTCAACAGTTTTTTAAACTGATTAAAGATCTAGGTCGTACTCATATGTTTTTATTAATGGATTTACAACTAATAGAGTATAAAAAAACATTATTCATGATTTTTAAGATTTTTCCGAATCGTATTTTTGGAAGGGCGTTGTTGGATTTACTGTATTCTTATGTGCTCTTTGTAAATCTTTTAAACCCGAAATAATTTATATTGTGGGTAGTATATGTATGTCTGTGTTACGTTATATTATGTAAGATAATGTTACAATGATTTGTATGTGTGAAATAATCCAACTGTATCTTCTAAGTATCATACATTATATTGTAGTTATAAGTTTTGAGAGTAAGTTATGGTGCTATGAACTCATTTACCACAAAAGTAGGAGATTGCATTTCATTGTAAAATTAAAATTCATGTGAAGGCTGTGTTTCACGTGAGGACCTTTTGGTACTGACTTAGTTTTGTAAATTATCGTCAAGGCGGGGTTCCTCTTGATTATTTAAATGATTGCTTGTAACATTTAATGGAACGGTATTATTATCGTGTAGACGCCTCTTGCATCCAGTGGAACACAGTCAAGTGTAATGTTTTTGTATGTTATGCCGTGCTTCCAGAAATACGATTTTAATTCATATATCATTTATTAATAATAAATTTACTCTGATTTGCTATTTATATAATTTTGACTATATTTAAAATAACATGATTTTGTCACATATGTAGAATTGATACGTAGACAAGTGTCGTCTTTGAGTGAATAGAAAAAAAAATGGGTTAGAATTATTTTTTTAATTTTATTTAAACTTACAACGGGACACGAATCACAATATCATAAAGAAAATGAAATATAGTATATTTTAAACTGAATGTAAATATTAATTTAGTTTAGTGTGTAAGGTTTATCATCATTTAAAGCATAGTTGATATTATATTATGTATTTGTAAGATATTATTTAGTTGTGTTTGTTTTACCGTAACATCGACCACTGAAAATAGTTGCGTTGTCATTTTGCATGTCCAGTTGCCTATACATAGTGGTCGTTCTGTAGTCAGCTATATATTATAAAATATATAATATTAGATTAAGAGATGATACTATTCACAGATAAATTGTGTTTTCTTTTATCATATAACAACAAATCTTACACAAGCTGTATTAATTTTACTTGCCAATAAATGGGCGTAAATAAACGTTTCTTTAATTGACTGCAAATTGAACGTGGTTCGACCGGCGAGGTACCACCGTCACACCTATTCCTAGCGTGAAGCAGTTCTTGCGTTTAGGTGGAAGGGAGTGGTTGCGCTCTCACTTTTATGTGAAGCGACAATCGAGGGGGAAACCTTCAAAAGGTACCCAACGCCGTGGGGGACACGCAGGGCTATGTGGGATTTTTACCGCACCAAAACCCCCCCGGTGGCCGTCCTTGGTGCTACAAAGAGGACTGCGGGATCTCCAAAGAAACGCAACCGGAGTCCTCTGAGCGCTTTGCCTTGTCGGGCTCTTCCCGGATGGGCGGCTGGGCCCACCGCTCCGTCTACACTTTACGACGGTAATCGACTACACATACTGCCGTCCTTCTCCGGATCACCTGGCTGGACGGTTCAAGCTCCCATTCTAGCCGCCCGCAACTCCGTAAGCCCCTTTTAGTCTCCTCTTACGACAGGAATCCGAAACTACAACGACGAAGGCGACCATCTTAGTCCTTGGGAGTAGCAATGCTCCTGTGATTGACTAGGTAGTTCCCTTGTTTTGTATGAAGTCGCTTATAGATGTCCGGACTGTATGCTCGTTGGCTACTGCCAACTTTTATTTATGAAGAAATTGAATCTACGTTTCCTGCTATGTAGCAGTAGTCAGTGCTACTGTGTTCTAGTTTGAAGGATGTGGCGAAGATATACGAGATGTCTATTTTGAATAATAGGATGTATGTTTGTTTCACATAATTTTTATTTTTCTATATGGAGGATGTTATAAATGTCCGTGGCTGAGAGTAACTGTAATGATTATGTGGGACAAATTATTGTTAACTACTTGTCATACAAAAAGTGGTAGGTATTGGAGAAAACCTTATCTACACACCTGACTTTCTGAAAGATCGGTTTATGTGAGATTTCTATTTACTGAAACCACTCCGAAGGCTCCATGATGCACGTAGTAATTGTCCGGACTTGGAACTTAACGCATTGGGCACTTAACGCTTAACGAAGCATTCTTAGTCCTTCGAGCAAAGAGTGCCATATTCATTAGTATCATGGCAGCTTATAATACTGTATTCTGGTTTAATTTACATAAGCAATAATATAAGGGTTGTTTTAATCTACTTTACAGTAGGAATTTTTAAGCTGACAGAACGAGTCCGGTTCGACTGGGGAGGTCTACCGTCACATCTATTTCTAGCGTGAAGGAGAGGTTTTGCATTTCACTTATATCTTAGGTACTACCATATTTTTCCTTGGGAATTGCAACGCATCTGTGATTGACTTCGGATAGAATACCTGGTATCTATGAATTGTATTGATATACATTTGCGGCGGCGACCACTTAGTGCACCTTTATAGTGTGTACCACCTGCGTGTACGAATCGACAAGGGGTTTCAGGTCCTTTACTAAAATATATTGAAAAAAAGAATCTTCAGAATCGGTTCATAAACGAGGAAGTTATCCGCGAACAAATATAAAAAAATATATTTATACAGGGTGTAAATGACAGCGTACCGAAAACTTAAATGGTAGATTTGTGACACTAAATGAACTAAAAATAACTCATCAATTTTCCTCGGAAATTATTGGTTCCCGAGTTGGTCATTTTTGAGCGCGCAATGTACATCGAACAACCCGCGTACCGATCGCCGATCGCTTATTGTATTTTAAGTAGTTATTCCCCGCACGCATCAAACAACAAATCGCTTATTCTATTTTATTAACTTAGTACCTACCTAGACTAAGACCCGTGCCGATTGCGCAATACTCGAGCTGCGGTGCGTGTACCTAAGCGCGGATTTAGACGCACGGCATCCAAAACATGACCCACCACACGTGCTCTCAACATTCTTCCGGCACCTTCCTGCTGCGGTACAATCGGCTGATTATCCAACACTCGTTGGTACGCCAGAGTAATCACACGACTGTCCGTTGGATGGCGAGCATAAGGGTACCTCTGGATGTACAGATGCAGAGCTTGCTGTGCATTCCCACGTGCTTCACCATAACACATTAGCATTTCCCCGTATTCACGAGCACTGAACTGCATTTTGCAAAAACTAAATAGGTAACAATAAAAACACAAAACTAAAGCAATAACAAGTAATAATAAATAACAGTTCACACACGACACGACTAACACGAAACCGAAATTTGCAGAGCATCCGTCTTCCGCAAGCGAAAATCACGAACTGTAACAATTTTTCAAATTTTAAATAATATCCGAACTATCAAAGAAAACCGCCAATACGCCGCTCCGTGACGAGTTACTACTAAGCGAGTGCATTACACAGATTCAATTAAATTCAGATATGACACAACCTTTAACTTAAAACTGACAAATCAATTACTTTTACTTGTCCACTCGTTGTTTTGTAATTTTAATAAAATACCAAATTAGGTACATTATAAACATTATTCATGTTAGTTCAAATTAGACTGGTTTACTTCAAGATTCTAAATACTTTAAATACATAAAAGCAAATTAAAATTTCATAAAATAACATACAACATAAAAAAAACGAAAGTATAAAAAGCTATTATAATATCAATCAATAACTATTGATATTGTTATCACAGAAACTAACTCATCATCTCGAGTACATGACCTACGGAGAACAAGTACTTTATTAGCCACATTGAGTTATCTTTTTATTGTTTATTCTGTGTGCGGCGTTAATCCCGCCTTTCGGCAAAGGACTGAAGAGCCGCACCGCGCTGTATGTGTGAGTGTACTGTGTATGTGGAATAGAATTTTGCATGATACTTATGTACCTACATCATTTCTTTAATGATTTTTCCCTTATGTTTGCTTCTGAAACAAATACGTTAAAATGTTAATCATTATTTGTGATTTATTTTTATTTGCCCTACATAAATGAAGAAGTTTTCAATCATTAGGTACACAAAAATAAACAAAAGAATAGGTATTTAGTATTTTTCCGAATAATGTTTTCAGTTATTATTTGCGTTAAAATGTTTGAATTAGGTATTGAATGTTTTTTGGAAACTTGGTTCCTAAATTGGTGGAAGTCGGTGCGGCGGAGCGCGGGGCGGCCCGCCGCACGGCCTCAGCCGCGCGGCGTCATTGACCGGACGTCGAACAGCTGATAGCGCATTCATTATACATTGCTAGTTTTCGTGAAAAACACTATAATGAGTGTTTTTCTTTTAAATTCATGTTGCATTATGCAGTAGTATTGAAATACTACCAAAATTTGTAAAAAAAAGTGCATAAAAAAATGGAAAATCCGAGGAAAATCCGATGAAAAATTCCAACGCCATAAGCACCAGAATCGTGTCAGGAATCCATATTTTTAATATTCGGTACGCTGTCATTTACACCCTGTATACGGTCGAATTGAGAAACCTCCTCCTTTTTTGAAGTCGGTTAACCTTCCCGCTGACAATTGCACACATGTGTGCTATAACTTAAAACTACCGCTGGCTGGACTATAGCACACATGTGTGCTATGACTACTACATGAAACAAAACCAGCTTTTTTATATTTAATATTCATTATTTCTACTAGCTGTCTTAGGCAAATATGAAGATAAATAAATTATACACACATTTGTATTAACAGATTTGATGCATTCATATAATATTTTGTATTTTGTAACAATTAAAATTGTATGCTGTCAACATCGTATTTAGCATAAATTTATTCGACTCGGTGCATTATGACGGGAGTTTGAAGTGTCATGGTGTGATTTGTTTTGCGTGTTTATAAATTGGAAAAGTAAGTAAAGTGTCGTTCATTATTCTTTATAAGTATTTAAAACTTTAGAATAACTATTTATTAGTGTTTTGTGTAAATTTATACAACAAAATTGTATGTACTTTCTTATAAATAAAATATAATTGAGTTCCATTGTAATCTAAACAAAAACAAATGTCTGTGAAAGATGGGATAATGTATTTGTGAAAATAATAAATATAAATCTAGAAAAACAAAATATCAAAATCATACAAATTTTGGTCATTATTATTTAAAAATTTCGTATTGCAATATTTCTATATAATTATTAGGGATGTGCCGTACTAATAAAATTGTCTTTACGGTTTTTATATTATATCGGTATTCATAATAAATATAAATTTTAACATTATTTGAAAGAATTATATAAAACATCTATTATTTATTATAAAATATTATAAGTAAAGTATAATTGCAATTGTAAAATATAATTTATGCTATAAAATTACTTATATTCTTTAATAACAACACTGAATTTTACTGAATGTTTTTATTTTTTTTAGGACTGGGAACCTACAGAATTTCTTTCCAAAAGGTTTTGGTGCGGTTAATGTTGGAAATAAAGAGAATTCTGATGCAGAAAACATCAGATACCGGAATGTTCGGAATAAATTAATTATGTAGTAAGTAAATATCAATACGTTATTAATGGATATAACGAATGGATAAAATCGATTTCGATATATTTTCCTATCTACTTTAATTTATGAAATTATGTTCTTTTCAGACTTGATTCAAGCCAAGGCTATCAAAGAGTCAATAGAAATACGCACGTGTTTTGCTTTCAAGAGGGTCTGCGGGTCACACGTTAGTGGGATATACTGTAATCAGGGCCTAACGCAACTGGAGACTATAAATGCATTGGCGGGCCACATTGTAACCCGTGGGCATGAGGTTGGACAGCCTTGATTTGAACGTGACTGAGTTTATCCGAAAAAGTAGAGTTTGCTAAGTAGAAGATGTCAAACAAGCAGACAGGCAACAAAACAAAACCAATATTCAAACAAAAAAGAAAAAAAGAAAGTGTGTGTATTATCTTATGCTCACGCGTTACACTTCTTTGGCGCAACAAGGTATAAATCTTTTTAAATAAATATATTTCGCCTTATTCTACGTTTGTAGAAAAAACGACTCTAACAATAGAAAAAACTGAAATGTTGACTATAGCTAATTTCAGGGTGTTGGTGGTTCGTGACAGTGTGCGCGCGCATGGTGAAAAATTTATTCTCATCATTTTTCCCTCACGCGCCAAAAGAAGTATAACCTTAAAAATATTGTTTACTGTTTTGTATTCGATTGTTTATGTATAATTTATGTATGATAAAAAATATTTTATATTTGTAAGTATTGTTAGAATAAGTATCATTGATCCGATCTTTTACGACACTTTCAGGCTAACGCATCTAAGCTAAAATTAAACGTTATTTGATGAAAATAAGTCGTTCATAAAAATTACGTATCTAGTTACTTATTACTATTATCATCAAGCCGTATAAGCTGTAGCGCATGCAAGAAAAACATTACTCTCCTTCTGACGCAGTCGGGCAATATTATAAATATGATTTGAGGATCTTAAAATTCTTATCTATGGAAGGTGATGTAGCTGTGAGAATACAGGCGCCAAATTTTTGCGCGCTTTTTAGAGTTTAACAAATGTCTGATATAAAATTATATAAAAATAAATATATTTTCATTTATTATCCAGATTTTTAATATAAATGTGGTACAAAAAAAAATAAAATTAATGTGAAAATGTTTTTCGTACACTCAGATATACAATTAGACCAGACCATAATGTTACCGATTTATATTTTTTACCGATATTAGTATGGTCACATCCCTAGAGAACAAGCTCTGTGACTATACATTTGTTTTGGCGGGAGTACAGTAAAAAGATTCGTGTAAATATAATAATACTGTTTTAGTGTTACGGACGTGTAAAGTGTTATTTATATTATGTAATAAGTTCAAAATATTCATTTAGTTTGTAAATAACGAAAGGTTTTTCTATTACCAGTGATTTTTCGATGATAAAACGAATGTGAGTGTGGAGTGTTGAGGTTTTCGATGTAATATGTTACTTGATCAATCTTTTGTAAATAATTTTCTGTAATTTCGAATGAATAAAATACAATGTTGTGTTTTTGTGTTGTCTTTTAATACAATATTCTTAAATTCATTAAATTGATAACCACGAACGAAGCACCGTAACATATTTTTGCTTTATTATTTATACATTATTTCTTACTAAATAAAAACAAAAAATGCTAAAGTTACATAGAATATTTCATTAAACATTAGGAAAATACATAGTCTAACAAATTATTACACTTTTACGGCATATTTTTGCAGAAGGAGTCGCATCACAGTATTATGTTAATTGCATCTATAAATATTATTATAATTAATCATCATAACTTTATATGCAGGCGTAAAACGCCTAATAAAGGAACGATTACTGTTCATTCTATGCAGAAATATCAATTTATTTTCAAAGATTCCTCCAATAAATGAAACAAGAAAAGTGGTAGCCATTTTTTTAAAACTCGTATTTTCGGGTGGCAGTCAACTGTAGGTAAGCTGTCATTGACAAAGTCAGCGGAAGTGTTAAAAAGAACGAAATTTAAAAAATATATATAAGAAAAAACTGTTATTACTTGACCACAACAATTAGGCGCAAAAAACAAAAGTGGTTCAATACCCCGCATCTCGCTTCTTACCCCGCGCATCCCCTAGTGACGTGTAGTCGTGTATCGTCTAGGTGTTTACGTTAGCCAGCACGTGTTTAATGTTATTTCGTTGTAATGTTCGTTTAATGAGTGATTGTAAAATTTTTAAAGTTATTATTAAATTAGTTGATTATTCGTCAATAAAGCTCAAAATGAGTAGGAAAAAGACTATTCGTGGTGGAGAAATAACTCTTATATTCAAAATATGCATTTTTTTTAACAAGAGAAGAGTATTGGGCTCAGTATTCCTTTCTCCCAAGTCGAAAATCGAATGTGGGCTGCAACAGTCTCTTACACGCACTAAAAAAGGTAGAAAATATGCCATGTCTGCGAATATATTAAACACATGAAAGTGCTTTAATAAATACTCCACTATTGAACATACACCACAATGGTGTGTTTAGATTCTTGTTCTGGGTCTGGGTGTTTGTGT